>JBAMMX010000008.1:20172674-20420174 GCA_037126225.1 Dillenia turbinata | reverse complement strand
GTTAATGTTTATTTATTTTTCAGTATTTCAAAATATAGATTTGAAATCTGATTTTTCTAATTTAAATAGAGAGAATTATAAAAAATGAAGAGAAATGATACTTCTACATTTGTGATACTTGGACATTGATTATGCTATTAGAAAGGACGAACCACCTCCGGTGATCGATACCAATTTCAAGACTAAAAAGACTTTTTATGAACGTTGGATGCGATTTAATTACCTAAATACATTTTCATAAAGAGTAAAATCTCGGTTGATATTCATGACTCGGTCAACTAGTATATCAATGTCTGCGTTTTTTTTAAAACTATAAATGAATAATTTGTAGTATTTGAGAAGTTTTTGGCCAGTACATTTATTATACAGTTCTCTTCCATGAGACTCATTACTGTCCACGATATGAGTGAACATATTATGCAAATACAATACATAGCGGTTTAGTTAAAAACACTAGAGATTGAGATTCCAAATTTATTCTCATACACTTTATTCTGAACTCTATCCCACAACCCTACAGTCCTTTTAAGATCTCTTATAATACACATAAGGAGAAATGATCTATCTATGAGTTGATAGTCATGTATGTATAGGAGCAAGGAAGGCTGCTGATGGAGATGAATTAGCATTCTGCAAATACACATATGGTAGTGCAAGAAAAGAAAAAAAAAAGAGTAAGTCCAAATCAAATCAAAAGGACACAAAATTGAAAGCGTACATAAAAAAAGAGTTTAAGTGTTTTTTCTGTTAAAAAATGGATACATGAAGCAGGATTGTGCCCAATATAAGGGTGGCTTAGGAATAAATGTACAGAAATCTCATTAATTTGTTATAAATCTTACATGACTGAGATATTTGATGACACATGATGGATTGATTTTGGTTGTACCATCCACATTATGAATGTTTTATAGGGTTTACAAAACCTAAGAAAGACAGTAGATCATGAACAATTCATCTATTCGAACAATAAGATAAACTCACTGATAAAGAGCATTGGTGAAGGTGAGCTCTTTGTGGCTAGCGAGCAGGTCTTGAAATTGGATAAAGTGTTTTGTGTACCTAAATTTTCTAGGAAATTAATTTTCATTCCAAAATTTGAACAATTCGGTTATTCTTTTTAATTTAGTAATAAAATGATATTATTTTTTGGTTTAAATATTGTTGATTATGGTCCATTATTGGATGGATTGTATAGTATTAGTTTACAAGATAATAATTGCATGAATGTAACACATACAGAGGTTAAAAAAAGTGTTATTAAGGAAAACTCTTCTATGTTATAGTATTGGAGATTAGAACACATCTCTATAAAGAGTATGAAAAAGTTGGTAAAGAATGAGGTATTTGAAACTCTAGATTTTAGTGATTTTGAGATTTGTGTAGACTGTATTAAGGGAAAGCAAATCAACAAGACTCAAAAAAGTATCAGAAAGAATTCAGAATTATTTGAGATTATACATATAGACATTTATACTCTAGATACAGATTCGTATAGTCATAATTAGTTCATCTCATTTATAGATGATTATTCATAATATATGTATCTCTATATCTTTTGTCATAAGAATGAGACATTGGATGCCTTTAAAATTTTCAAGACATAAGTAGAAAAATAATACGGTAAGCAAATAAAGGTCATAAGGTCCGATAGAGGTGGAGAATACTGTGGAAGATATACGAAGGATGAACAAGTACCAAATATATATGTAATTCTTTCAAAAAAATAGAATTGTAGTCCAATACACCATACTAGTTCATCTGACCAGAATAGGGTAATTAAAAGAAGGAATAGGATCTTCTTTGATATAGTTAGAAATATGATGGCTAATTCTAAATTGTCTAAATTCTTGTAAACTAAAACTCTCAAGACGACAGTATACATCCTAAGCAGGGCTCTAACTAAGATTGTAACCAAAATTCCTTTTGAATTATTTAAGGGTTGAAAACTTAATTTAAGATATGTACGTATTTGGAGCTGTCTTGTAGAGATAAGTGTTTATAATTCACGAGAAAAGAAATTGGGTCCAAGAATTGTGAGTGAATACTTTTTCGGTTATGCCGATAAGTCCAAGGGATGTTGATTTTATTGTCCATCCTACCATACTAGGTTTGTAAAATCTAAAAACGCTTGATTTTCAGAGAATGACTTGATTAATAGAAGGGATTACTTTCAAGACTTAGCTCTTGAAAGGGTCCCATCAAATATTCTATCAAATTCAAATACCAAGTTAGTTATCATCTAAAATGACCCTCAAGTGCCTATAGATATAAATCAGGATACGAATGACAATAAAAAAATTTTACAAACAACTAGCCAATATCAATATGTTTAACATTCTCTTACGAAGAATGTTGAACAAATATTAAAGAGATCTACTAAAGAAAAATATTAATTATATCTGATGACTATATGGTATACCTTTAAGAGTTTGACTATAATATCGGAGTCATAGAGGATCTGAAAACATTTTCGCAAGCCATGAATTCTAAAGACTCGAACATATGGCTGAATGTCATGAAAGATGAGATGGACTCCATGAGAAATAACGGAGTTTGGGATCTCGTAGAGTCGTTAGATAGAGTAAAACTAATCGGATGTAAATCAGTCTTCAAGACTAACACTAACTTATTAGGAAACATCAAGAAATATAAGACCAGACTTTTTCTTGAAGGGTTCAGCTAAAAAGAAGAAATTGACTACTCGGAGACATTTTCTCCAGTATTTAAGAAATATTCTTTCCATATTATTTTGGTACTTATTGCACATTTCGAATTAAAGTTGTAACAAATTGATATAAAAATGACTTTTCTTAACGGAGAATTAGAGGAATAAGTTTACATGTATCAATCTGAAAGATTCTCATAGTGAGCATTTAGTACGCAAACTCAAGAAATCCATATATGGACCGAAATAAGCCTCCGCTAATGGTATTTGAAATTCCACAATATAGTAATTTCATTCGGTTTTGAAAAGAATATTGTGGATCAATACATATAACTTAAGGTCAGTGGGTACAAGTTTTATTTTCTCATCCTGTATGTGAATGATATACTACTTACCACAAATGATAAGAGAATGTTGTATGATGTGATATAGTTCTTCTCTAAAAACTTTGAAATGATGTGATGTATCTTAGGTAATCGACATAAAGATGTATCGAGTTAAATCCTATAAGGTTTTGAAACTATTTTAAGAGATTTACATTAACAAAATGCTTAAGAGATATATGATGGAGAACTGTTCATCAAGTATAGCTCCGATTGTAAAAAATAATAGCTTTAATTTCGACCAATGTCCTAAAATAGATTTAGAAAGGGAACAGATGGTTAGTATCTCATATGTTTCCGTTGTTGGAAATCTCATATATGTACAGATCTATACAATATCTAATATAGCACATGTTGTGGGGATATTGGGTAGATATCAAAGTAACCCAAATTTTAAAATATTGGAACACTGTAAAGAATGTGTCGTACAAAAAAACCAACAGTCTACAAATAGTCGGGTAATCGGATTCGGATTTTGTCGGCTGTGTTGATTCCTGAAAATCAATAGCGAGTTATATCTTCATAATAGCCGGTGGAGCTATATTGTAGAGAAGTGTTAAGTAGACATTAACTGCGACATCCATTATACAAGCTGAGTTTGTGGCGTTTTTTGAGACTACATCATACGCGGTGGACTCAGGAGTTTCATATTCGGGTTTAGAGTTTTAAATTCTATAAGTTGACCATTATGTATATTTTGTGACAATTTTATTGTTGTATTTTTTACTAAAAATAATAAGAGTGGTAGTTAAGATAAATATATCGACATAAAATATTTAGCCACTAGGGATAGAATATTGGAAAATAAATTTGTAATCTAATACAATAACACTAATTGTATGTTGGATGATCTCTTAACTAAAAGTATGTCACCAAGTAGGTTTAGGAATTATATTGTAAATATGGGATTATTGCTTTATTTAAATAAAACTCAAAGTTAAATTTTCTTAATAAAGTTATACACACATTTTTTATTTTGAAATAAATTCATTAAATTTGAATTCCAAATAAATGTAGGATTTATTTATAAAGTAAATATCATAACAAGATTAAAAAATAGAATACATTGTAATACACGGAAAATAAAACTCGATTTTAGAGAGTTTATCGTCGTGGCTCGTATACTCCATTTTCATAAGGAACTGATTTGGTTTTGATTTCAAGTGATTTGCTGAGTCAAGTGAGAAAATGTTAGGAATATTTCATAAAAATTTAAATTCCATGAGTTAATACATTCAAAATTAAATTAATAGGAAAAATATAAGTGAAAGAGATTAAATGTGATAAAAAATGGAAATAATTTGAATTGAATTACGTTTGACCAAATTTTGGTGGTCTATTCAAATCTCTATATAATTAATAATTGTTTTTCCATTTTAAATGTTTAATTGTCTTCCCCATAATGTTTGATAATAATTTAATCCGATAATTATAAGGTTTTAATAATTTTTTGATAGTTGAGAGACTATATAAATCACTTCCTAGTGTATTAGGTCACTAAATCTAAATTTTCATTACTTCACATCATCTATTGAGTAAAATTGAGGGTATAGAAGTCCTGTGTACATCCTAAAAATTATTTTGATGATTCTATAGTCACTAGAGGTGAAAAAAAAGAATATGATCAGAGGTAATCTTAAAATCCTTTTTCGCTTTCACTTTCATTTTATTTTGATTCATTTTTAATATTAAAAGGATATATTAATAACGTCATGTATTCCAGCATTCTAGCGATAAAATAAGAAGAGAAAAGGCGGTCGCATTAAACATACGAGGCTTCATTAAACGCACAAGGCTTAGAACGGCAATGCTACCCTCATAGGTTTTTTCTTTTGGTGGCAAAGAAGAGGCAACTTCCGAGAGTTGAACCCAACACCCCACGTACAACTTGCAAGCAACTTTACCATTAGAATGGAGCTTGCCCATTACCCCCAAAGGAGTTCTTTCCCTTTTTATTCTTTTGGGATAGTTCTAATTGACCCTAATTGTAGGGGGAACCCATTTTTGGTTGTATTAAAGTGAGTTTTCTCAAGTTTAGTTTAGTGGGTTTCAAAACTTACTGGCTTGATGTGAGGAAGTCTTTCGTCACACAAACATCCTACATTAATTGAAACAAGGCTTATGGAGAATTGTCATAATAATGACTCTAAGAGTCTGAAAGATAAAAAATTATGATTCCTGCTACCTAAAGAAATTTTGCATGGTAGAGAGCAGCGAACTGTAGGACTTCCTATATTTGGATATAGCGTGATGTAGGTCGTTTGCAAAGTGCCTTAAGAAGCATGTTTAACCAAATAAGACACCTGATTGCACTTTTATGTTTCTCTTTTTAACCATGCTCACATAGCATGGTTTCCGTTACCCGAGGTGCCCAGCACTTGGAGGCCATAGCATTTTTGTTTTGATTTTTTTTTTTCAGATTTAATCCATCGTCTAATATTCAAAATTTTATTCTAATTAATTTAGACAAGTCACAGTCAGATCCTCATTCAGAGAAAACTTTTCTAACGTCATTTTTATCATTCTCAAAACTCAAATTCAAACACTTGATATAAAATTTTAATATCCTTTTCACTAAACCTTGGTTTTGTTTTGATTCTATGTTTGGCTTAATATTGTGGTGCTTAGGTTGCTCCGTTTGTTTAGGTAATTTGCTCCGAGTTGGACGAGTCTTGTGTTGTGTACACTTTATTTCCATTTATCTTTAGGAGATTATGGAAAGAGACAATAATGTTTTTTAATAATGGTGGAAATATCAACTGACCTTTTAAATGTAAAACAATAAATTTATTTGAAATCAATCATTAAGAAATTACATACATAATAACATAATTGATAAATACATATACATCAAATACATAATAACATAACTGATAAAAAACAACAAATCTCATGCAAAGTATATATATAATTTTGTTAAATGATATAAATAATTACGGATAAACAACAAATCCCAATTGGCTTTGAAGCTCAAGAATTGTCTGAGCCGAATGCCTTAGCTTCTGAGCTTCCTCCTCAGTCAAGCACACGTCAGCCACACCCAAGATGCCATCTCTCCCAAGCTGAGCCGGAAGGCTCAAAAACACGTCGCCACCCTCGATGCCGTGGAACCCACGAGCAATGACGGAGATGGGGTGGATCCTCCGCTGGTCACGAAGGATGGTTCGAGCCAGGCTTGCCACAGAGTAGCCAATGGCCCATGATGTGTAGCCCTTGAGGCTAATCACTTCATATGCACCGTCCACCACTGCCTTGTGAATGTGCTCTAGTGACTCCTTTTCATGCTTGATTTGCTGGTTCTTTAGAAAGCTCAGGACGGGCACTCCTCCCACGCTTATGCTCGACCATAGTGCCACCGAGCTGTCCCCATGCTCGCCGACAATGTAGGCCTAAAGCAAGTTTAGGATTCACACACGGTACCGCGTTAATTTAATTCCACCAATTAAAAAAATGGAATAAAAAAGTAGTTAGTAATTTAAAAAACAAGTATGGGCTAACCTCTATCAACAAAGTTGACTCGCTTTGGAAATATGGTCAATCCAAACATAGATCACATGTCTTATCTAATCCATTTGCTCCAAGGCCATAAAGTGTTCTCATACATAGATTAATAGATTAAATATTACACCTTTCTCGACCTTAAGATCAGTAGATTACTAAGAATCTTATGCACTTATCATCTTCCCTAATTGTCCCTAGTAAGATAGCAATCGACAAAAAAACATTCAACTATAGTTCCAAAAACACTTGAAAAGAATCAAGTTTCATTTTGTTTCTTATTAATATTTTTCTCAAATTTGATTACATTATACAACGACAGGTACTCTCTCTTTGTTATTACACATTTTTTTTACCCAACTTATATATAATAATTCGCAAATTATACTTCACATGATTAGAGAATTACATTTTTCAACCCTAACCATTTTTTTTTTCCAATATTTGTCATTGTCAAATATCAAATCAAACCCATTTTAGACTTTAGCCAACCCGCAAATTCTCAAACCATAATCATGAACCCACAAAGGCGTTATGATCGGTCGAAAAAAGAAAATTACCTGGACGTCCTGAGCGTTGACATCAAGATGATCCGCAATCAAGAACCGAAACCGAGACGAATCCAGATTGGTTCCCGACCCAATAACCCGATTGGACGGAAAACCCGACAGCTTCCACGCTACGTATGTCAAAATATCAACCGGGTTCGACACGATCAGCAAAATCGAGTCAGGCGAGTACCTGGCGAGCGTAGGAATAATGGTTTGAAACAAACTCACATTCCTCTGCAATAGATTTAGCCGAGATTCTCCGGGAAGCTGTCGGGCTCCTGCAGTGACAATGCAGAGGTCAGATGCGGCGGTGACAGAGTAGTCGACGGAGGCGCGTATGTTAGTACGGGGGAGGAAGGCGGCGGCGTGCTGGAGATCGAGCATCTCGCCTCGGAGCTTGTCGGCTTTGGCGTCGACGAGAGCCAGTTCATCGGCTAAGTCCTGAGTGAGGATCGTTTGGGCTATAGCCATGCCGACGTTTCCGACTCCGATGACGGAGATTTTAATGTGGCGCGCGGTGGGTGATGGTGGGGCCGTGTTTTGTATGGGCTTGAAGAAGGCTTGGGTTAGGTCTAGCCCACCTGGGCCTAAGGATGATGATGATGAACTCTTCTGCATGGTGTGAGTGCGTGCCTTTATCAAATTTTTCTCTCTCTTCCTATCTCTGTGATCTTCTTGGGAAGAAAATTGGGATTTTATAAGAGGGGAGAGGAAGAGGGTGAGTGGGAAACAAGAAATGGAATGGGCTATGGGGGTGCTTGATAAAAGAGTATGAAAATGAGGAATTGAATTGGTATTCATAGTTTTTTGGATTAATGGAATAGCAACGAAGGTTTGAAAATGAAATTATTAAAATATAGCTTTTGTGAAATCTAAATATAGGTTTCGATGAAAGCACCAGTTTGAAACCCCAGAAAAATAATTTTTACTTTTTGTCCACACTCTTTCTCTCCTTTAGATCTTGAATCGCCGGTGAGCACCCTTAACGGCGACGAAGAGAAGAACAACAAACTTCCTGCTCCTCCAACAGCGACTGTTACGGAGAAAGAGAAAAATCAATCGATGAAGAGGAGAACAGACTCCCTCTCTGCGTTGATTTTGAGCATTAGTTAGCTTGATTTTGTTTAGGAAATGTTATGGCTATAGTGGTTTCCACGGTGGGTTCAGAGAGAGAGAGAGGGAGAGAGGGAGAGAGAGAGGTAGAGAGAAGATGATGACGATGAACATTGGGTTGGGAGAGAGAGAGAGGAGAAGAGAAAACAATGGTGGGTGAATGAACGCCATCACAGAGGTTGGGTTGGGAGCGAACAAGGATGAAATCAATGCAAAAGAGGAAAGGGACGCAAGAAGAAGACGACGGGATTTTGTTCCCTTTTGATTGTGTTTTGTTTGTCTTCTTTGTTAAAAAAATATATATATAGTTTCTATAATTTAATTTTATTAAGATTTTAGGATTATTTAGTATTTTTATGCAGTAGAGATAGGCGATTTCGGCCCGAAAATCAGTCTAATCGTCTCGTTTAAGCTCGGACCGGTAATTGGTCCGCACAAACCGTAAAAATGAATCAAACCGACCTATTACAGTAATCGGGCCGGACGGGGCTGATTCGATTCCGATTTTTTGAAGCAAACAAGAACGGAATCGGTCCAGCCCTATTCTAATGATCAATTTTTTTTTATTTTTTGAAATTTTTCGCTTTGAAAAACCTTTAAATCAGCCCGTACCAAATGCTCAGATTGGTTCATCGGGTCAGCCCGATTTCAAGCAATTTTTTTTTGAACCGGCATGTGAAGGCCTCGGAAATGCGGTAGAATCAGCCCGTGGTTCCTAGACCTTCTCAAAACTAGCCCGAAACTGACCCAAATCAGACCGATCCCATGTCTATTTAAAAATGGGATGGGTCCGATTTTGGCCCAAAAATCGATCCAGCAGACCTAGAAAACCCAGCCTAGAGCCTGTATTGGGTGAACAGTAATCTGGAACCAGCTCGACCCGGTCTAGGCCCTAAACCAACACGAAACCGGCCCAAACCCAAAACTGGCATGACCCAACCGGTTCCAATGGCCAAATCCCTTTTTTTTTTTTTTTTTTTTTTCAATTTTAACCCTCCCAATAGCTATAAAATGGATAGTTTGGGGTATTTTGATCCATAAGATCAAAAAATTTTCCTATAAGTAGGTTACACCTTATTTTCAAATTTCCAATAACAAAACTTATACTCTCTCTCTCGTATATATTTTTATTCTCTCAACATTATTACATTCTCTCAAACTCAATTTTAATTTTCTATACTACCATTTTCATCTCTCACTAATCACATTTAACACATTTCCACATTTTTCATCTCTTAACTTTACCATTTTCCATCATTTCTATTTCCACTATTTCCATTTCCACCATTTCAAATCTACCATTTTTACTGTCTATAAGATTCATTAAAATTTGATAAGATTTCAAGGTTGGGAGATCAAATTTTCAAGATTTGACAAAAAACAACCGTAATCTCCTTCAAATCAATACATTTAATTTTTTTACGACTTTACTTTTTTTTGTATAATTAATTCATTTGCATTATTTAAAAAAAAATTAATCTTAATTTTTTTTTAAAAAAAAAAGAAAAAGTCGAAATACAATCTTCACAAAATTCCTAACAATCTCTTCTCCCCCATTTCAATTTTTCAATAGGAAAATCTGAAACACATAACTATTGAAAATTTTTTAGAAAAAAATTAATCTAGTAACACACAATTTAAAATAATACACACTTGTAAAAAAGATGATACTAATATATGTGATTTTTTTAGTTAAAAATTATAATGAACAAAAGACAATTTATAAAATTTGTCAGTAAAAATATAAATTTTTGAAGGGTTGGGAAATAGGTACACTTGAGAGACACTTAGTTAAAAATCATCCGGATAAATTAACTTAAACTAGACAAACATAAATAGCCACCGAGGATAATGTCATGAGTATATTTAAATATAATGCGAAAAAGGAAACAAATTAGTCAAACAGAATAGATAGTAAGAAAAGAATTACCACTTAGTATAATTGAACGCTCAGTTTTTGAAAAATATGTTCAAAAATATTTATAATCGGGTTATTAAAGAAATAATAGAAAATTCGATAGGAGAAAATCAATAGATCGATATTAAGAATTAAAAAATTGTATAATTACACAATTTATGAGTAGTAAATGTAAATTTTCATTAATTTCAGATATTTAAAAAAATGAACCTAAAAAAAATATTTTATTTTAGTAACATGTTATTAGGTTAATAATTCTTGAGTTTTAGTAAAAAGAATATTAGTTTTTTAACATTGGGATCACCCACATTCCGATACTCACATAATTAGAATAATTACGAATGTTGTTTATGAATTTGGAACTAGTGATAAAATTTTTTCTATATCTTTCGATAATATTTCGGCTAATAATAGTGCAGTTAATATTTTAAAACATACTTTAAAATCAATTTTAGATGGAATATTTTTTCATATTAGGTGTGCCTATCATATTTTAAATTTATATGTTAGAGATGGTTTACAAATGGTAGAAATAGTTTTAAAATTCATTCATGATTTAATTTATCAAATTAGAAATTTTTCGATAAAAACTTAAAAAATGATACAATTATATCAATTACATAATATAAAACTTAAAAAATTTAAACTAGAATATGACACTAGGTAGAGTTTAACTTATGATATGATATAAGGTGTATTTTCCTTTAGAAATATTTTAATTGAATTTATAAATTTTAATTATGAATATAATTTTATTGATAATATCGTTTTTGATTTTGCAACCATTCTAATTAAATTATTAGATATTTTTTATACATGTATAAATTTATTTTTTGAAAATTATTATCCAACAACTCATTTAATGTTATCTAATTTTTGTAAATTTTTTTCGTATTTAGTCAATTTGAAAAAAAAAAAAAAAGATTTAGTGACATTATTCAACTAATGAAAATAAAATTTTTAAGATATTATGAAGAAATTTTTATTTTGTAATTTAGTAACAAATATTTTAAATTCACGTGTAAAAGTTAAAAATGTTAAAATATTAATAGATTGTTTTGTACAAAATTTTCTAATGGAAATCTATATTAACCGATAATTTTTAAAATAACAAATATCACAAATTTTACAAGCTATATTTGAATTACATGAAAATAAATATATAATAATTTAAATACTAGTAATGTATCTAATAATAGTAGTTCAACGATTCATTCATTTTCAATTTTTTTAATCCTTTACGTATGTTAGAAAAAAAAATAAAGAATTTTATCGTTATTAAATGAATTATTTTTATACCAATAAACACCTAGATTAGAAAATTTTGATGATGATGATAATTTTTTTGATATATTAGGTTGGTGAAAAAATAATGTATCTTACTATCCAACTTTGATCCAATTGGCAAAAAATATACTAACCTCTTGGTGTCCACAGTGTCATCAGAATGTGTTTTTAAAGCAGGTGATCGAGTATTAAATAAAAAACATACAAATTTGATGGACAACGCTTTTTAATCCTTGATTTGTATTAAAGATTGAAAAAATACAGAAAAATGAATGCAAGACATCCTCAAGAACTCAGAAGAAGAAGTATAATTTTTTTTTTATAGGAAAAATTATATAAATATGTAAAAAAAATCATTCTTATGTAAAAATTAAAAAATTTATAGATAATCATAAAAAATTAGTAGATTTCAAAATTCAAGTGAAGAGTTTGATAGTGGACTTACACCAAATTCGATGAAATCACTCTAAAATTTTGTTGTGTTTCTAATTTTTTTATCTATTTATTGATTTTTTTTTTTTTTAAAAAGAGTTAAGAAAAAAACAAAGTGAAGAAAAAATAAATAAATAGAGTTTAAAAAAATAAAGAGTAACAAAGAATTAGATAAAACAATGATTTTTTTTTAAAAAAAGAAGAGAGTTTAAAAAAAAAAAAAAAACCAAGAGAATTGAAAAAAAAAAAAGGGAACCAACCCGGCCGGGCTTGGCATGGTGAGCCTAGTTCATTGGGTCGGGCCAGTTTCAAGTAAAAAATTTTTGGAACCGGCTCGGCCCAGCCATATCTTGGAAGGTCTTGGAACCACGGTCAAATCAGCCTGCGGTTCCTGGGCTCGCCCAGAAATTAAATCAGGGCCAACCCAGCTCAGTCATGTCTTATGTCTATGTCTATTATATAATTTTGGTATTAGTATTTTTTTTATTTTTACCAATATTTTATTTTATAATTTAGGTTAGGAATTATTTTTGAATTTATATCTATTTATATATAATAAATTTATTATCTAGTTGTTTAATTAATATTTTATTGACTAAATATTATAAATTAATTAAATTACCCTAACTAATTAGGACAAATCATAATTATTTTAAAATTTTGATTTAAAAAATAAAATAGATGATAATTATAGTTTTAATTTTAGAAAATAAAATAAAATTTTAAAAATATTAATTTTAAAATATTTTTTATCAATGACAAAATTGATAATTAAATGATTTTCATTCCAAAATATATGCAAATCAAATATCAACAATAGTAATCATATCAATTTCAAAATTTGAATCAAATTATTGATATCAGAATTTGATTCTGAATCTTAAGATTTTTTATTTTGATTTCGATTATAATTTCTGAATGCGAATCAAACGTCACCTAAGATATTGCAGAAGGAAAATGGAATATGATGGGACATGACTCAAGACCCAAACCAAAAAAGTC
Source organism: Dillenia turbinata (assembly GCA_037126225.1). Classification (NCBI taxonomy): domain Eukaryota; kingdom Viridiplantae; phylum Streptophyta; class Magnoliopsida; order Dilleniales; family Dilleniaceae; genus Dillenia; species Dillenia turbinata. Next base: position 20,407,322 of record JBAMMX010000008.1, on the reverse strand, counting down.
AATTCTCTAATGACCCACGAAGGGCCCCTGCCGATCAGTATCTAACTCCCACTATGACAATTTACCGAAGGGCCATAACTGCCTCGATCAATCTATTGAGAGGTCTCAGTCGCCCGGGTCTACCAAACGTAACTCACTGAGCAAAGGTAATCGCCCCGATCGGACAAGCAGACATCATCCCTTCAATCGGACTAACCACGAAGGTCCCTTAATCGGTCGAGAGACCGAACGGTGGACAACACTCCTAACGACTCAAAAGGAAGGTCAGAACCCATTTACCTCTACTTCTTATTTTCATAACGGCAAAATTAGGATCTTTCGAATAAGGAAAGCGTTCCCCCAAAAGTGGAAGTCCTCTCCAAGAAGTAAGGATCATAATCAACTCGAAATATTGACTCCCGAGATTCTCGGATCGATCTAATAAGAAAGGTAGGGTTGGAATCCCCTAGCGGCGCACGTCTCTCAGAGGTATAAGTAATTCAAAAATCATCAGAATCAAGTACGTTCTCTAGACCTAACACTCTGGGCACACTGGTCACAGGAAACGACATTCCCTAAACTCTCAGTCTGTTTTCTCTCAATCAAAAACCGTTCTTTACTGATTTGAGCGTCGGAATCTTCCCGTCAGAGCACCCACTGGCGGTCTTTACAGGTGTATCCACCCATTGAAGGCTACTGTTCGGGTCAAGAAAAAACTAGTATTTGTGGAATCAAAACTCACCTCCAACAGAATATTATTTTTTAAACTTTGAATGCTCAACGGGTAAATAAAAGAGCATAATAAAAATGGTAGGGTTGTTCTTGTCTCCAATCTGACGAGCTTATGTTGAATTTTTCTTTACTTTAAAAATTTGATTTTTCTTTCTTTTCTTTTTAGGGTGTGATTTTTATCCCAATTAGTTTTAGATTAAGCCATTTTACAAAATTGAGGGAGATAAATTTAAATTTGAGTCAAATCATCTCTCTTTTATTTTATTTTATTTATAATAAATTTACGTAAAATTTAAATTTTTAAATAAAAATATATAATTTTATATAAATAACACTTAAATTTTTAAAAGATATTAAAAATTTTACATAATCCGATACAAAACTAACTCTTAATTTAGGTCATTACTATTTAACTAAGGCATTATGCATGTGTTGAAAAGTTAAAAAGTTTAACTCACAAACTGCTGATTTTGTTTATAAATTTGATCCTTTGACCTAATTTATTATATTTAATTTTAGCTAAATTTGAAAAATAATTCTGAATTTGTATGCATAATACCCCGTCTCATTTGAGATATAAAATATTAGAAGTAATAAATTAAAAATTTTTCTTTTTATTAAAGTTTTAATTTGTGCGAACACAATCTTTAAAACAATAAAATGTGAGGAAAATATGTAAAATTGGCATTTTGGCCAACTAAAACTAAACACGGTATGTTTTTATCATATTACTCTTTTTTAATAAATTTGATACTAAGTTTAGCTGAAAATAAATAATTTTTTAATATAAATATTTGTTAGTAAAATAATAATTTAAATATCATTACTTAAAGGATTAATTTTCACTTATTAATTAAAAATTATTATTAAATAAAATAAAATTAATGGGAGATAAGTTCGGATTTTACGGGCATAATTGTCAGATTTGGTGATAGAAAATTGGAGATCGCGTGGGTGTGTTTTACCGGCGCGTGGTATGCGTCAGGAGCACTATTCGGAATATTCGTACGTATGAAAGGTCCATATTTTCATAGTGGAAAAAGTTGTCGGTGACCATGCTTTGCCATCGACCGTCTGCATCAAACCGTATTGGCCCCAAAACAATAGGCCACGAAAACGCGTTTTCAGAGTAATTCGCATTTTGGTATCTTAGGTTTGGCTTGTCGGGTCTTGCACTCCACGTATCAGCTTGACTTCTTTGCATTTGTGCGGTCAACTTTTTGCAACGGATCATACCAGAGAACCGGTTCGATTTGAAACCCGGCAACACTCTTTTTTGTTCCCTTTTCTTTTTAATTTGATGTACTTAAGAATTCAAAATTGTGTTTTTTCTTTTTTTATTTCATATGTGTTGAAGTTAAGTTATGGTTCCACAGATATCTATTTTTTTGACCTAAGTGGGAGGTCTGATCGTTGCTCTAACTGATGGAATGAGACTTACAAAAGATCATCGGAGAATGCTCCAGTAGGAGATATTCCAACGCTCGAGTCAAAAAGAACGGGTTTCAAGAGAAGTGAGATAGACTGAGCAAGAGAGGGTTGAGAATTGGAGCCCTGTGTATTTTTGTGTGCCTTGTGTAGGGTAGTCAAAAAGCGTACCTGGGGCGATGACATGTAGAAATATATTCGAGGCGTTACAACCTTAATTTCCTTACAAAATTATCCTAAGATATCATGGCTCCATAGTCGTATATTCTCAAAAATCCAAGATCTTTATCGTCTAGAAAACTTAACAAACTGAGAGAATTCTTTTATTATCGTTTTGATTTCTTATCGTCTAGGTTCCCTTCCTTATCCAGGAAACACGCCATGCAGCCGAGTAGGAAATGAATCTTGTTACGAGCTTCATTTATATATTCCTCCTGAGTGAGTTATCGGGGGGTGCAAAGATGATCAGCTTCTTGTCTAAGCTATCGGTCAGAAGGAGAGGAAATGTATTGAATTGAGTTTACCGAATGCTACAAGCCGACGAGCGCTGTGAACCGATCAGATTACTACCGATAGAGATTAGTCAAGGAGTCGGGCCATATCTACCATTCGGTGAGATAGATCTCTTATCGTTGACACGTCTCGGTGCAAAATGCTCACTGGGCCATGGGATGGTAAGACTTTGAATGCTACCATAACGGGCTTTTGGGTTATGTCTCATTATTTGCCCCCGACTCTTTGTATCGATTAGTAAAAAGGGTGCCATTAGTAGTAGACATTGTGTAGAAATTGAAAAGGTGCAAAACTTTTAATGCGGCACGTGCCACTTCAAATTTTGCGAATCGTCTTTAATATGCTTTATAAAGTGTGACATCTAAATGGACCGAGCATTGTTGTATCGATAGTTTCATTTTTTTCGGAAGCACTCTGTGATCTACCCCTTCGCATAACCTAATCCCACAGAATGGTCAGAGGTTCCCTATCACCAACTCATCAAGGCATCGGCAACATACGGAGCACGATGACCCAAGACGAAATCCATGAAGTTCAGATTAACATGTTGCAGGGGAATGACTACGCTCTTGTGTCGGCTACGGATGAAGATAGGGCTAATAGGGTCCCGGAGGGTCGCGTTTCGATATACAAACAATTAGTGAAGTATGGCCTGAAGATACCATATACCAGCTTGATCAGAAAGGTGTTATTTCATTGGAACATATTCCCGATGAGGCTCATTCCTGGCGCTTGACATCTGGTTGTTGTGGTGATTGCTCTGTTAGGTTTTTGCCATCTCAATTCGATTTTGAGATTTTGACGGCCATTTTCTTACTAAGGAGATGCGGGAGTAAGGGTTCCACTCAAGGTTGGTATTGATTGCAAACCCAACCCAAATCCAACTAGAGGTTTTATTATAAACAATTGATCGATAAGAGTTCGACGCACAAGTACTTTTTTGTGGAGTTTTTGAATAGGAATCTCATGCCCATGTTGCCTGGGGCAAATGGGGAGCCATCGATCAGGTCAAAGCCTTCGGTTCCTTTTCGTCATTCTAAGTTCATGCATTTGGTCTGTAATTACTACATATCTACTTAGACGAATATCTGGGTGGACTTGCTTGTGGAAGACTAGATGTTGTCTCTAGCGGGTCTGTTATTCTGGGAAAAGAGAAAGATTGACAGACCCCTTCTTGCGGAAAGAAGAAAGAAAGAGCTCGTTGATATTTTATCTTCCCCAGGGGACGTTGTCTTGAAAGAGGCCACAACCGATAGGCTGGTACAACTAAATGCAAAGAGACCTTCGAGGGAAATCGGTAAGGCATCCAGAGCTTGGTTACCGAGAGCCACGCCTCCTTCGTCAAAGAGAAGGAAATTCTAACTATCAGAGTCTTCTATAGATAGAGAAAGAGAAGGAACCGAAGAGATCAGAGAGTGAGTCTCCCTTACCTCGTTAAGACATTCTGAGCCAGCGGCCATTGAATCAGAGGAGGTTGATAGTTTGGCATCTGGGGATCGTGCTTCCCTATCGACTGCGGTGGCTAATGAGCCCGGTGAGGATTTCCCAATGGGAGATGCACCAGAGGCGGAGGAGCTTGAGGGTTTCCCCATGACGACCACTGAGGTGAGACTATTGTAGGAGCCAGGGGCTCCTGTTGTTGTTGCAGAGGAGATAACTGGGTCATTGTTCACTATTCCCTTATTGCCCTTATGCAAGGGGAAGCGTAAGGTAATTGATGAAACTGCCCCTTCTCCCTCCATTTCCATCCGATCTTTTGATGGTGCCAGAGGATCAAAAGAGAGAGAGACGATTGCCATCTATGCTGGGGATAATCGATATAGTTATGTTAACATAACTGAGATGAGTCGGATAGCCGATCATTTTGATTTTCATCATTTAGAGTTGGAACTGAACAGAATGTCTCTGAAACAGGCTGGTGAGGCTTTTAAGTCTCTTGGCCCGGTGGTATTACGCTTCCTTTAAACTTAAATTGTTTTACCTTGTTCCTTTTGCTTTTGATTGATTCGGTTTCTTTCTCTAGACAATGGTCCTCATAGAGTTCCAGAAGCAACGGAGAAAGCAGATGGAGTGGCATTTAGAGAAGTGTGCCGATCAGTTGGGCAATCAAGTCTTGGCACTACAGGATGCACTTGAACAGAGGGGGAAAGATGCAGAAATAGAGAGGATGTCTGATGCCTTACTCGTTGAGAAGGATGAAGAGATCTATTGTCTGCAGGTCGACTTAGAGTTGTCTTGGAAATGTTGCAAGGAGCTAGAGGCTGAGGCAAAGGTTCGTGAAGCATGCTTGCAAGCTGCCAAGATGTTGGCTTAGATGAGTGAGGAGTCACTTCTAGCTGCTGAGCGAAAAGTGACTGAGATTGGGGAGTCCTTCACTAAGAATATTGAAACCTATCGTCGTTCTCAATGCAAACTAACTGAAAGGTTGAAGTGTATTGAAGAAATGATTCATCGAGCAAGCTTAAGTAGGGCTTTGATATCTGGTGAAGGAATTACCAGTCGAGAGACATTGGGTCAGGGACTGGCCCCTGTTAGCACTATTGGTGTTCCCGTAGACTCGACTATAACCCAATCAATTGTAGAGTTTTCTCCTTAAGAGGTTCTTGCGCTTCCCTTGTTCCCCCTAAATCTATGTAATCTCTATTTTGTTAAAACTCTTCATACATTATTGTGTTTTTTCCTGATAAGGATGTTTACTATCATTGGGAGATGTTCCCTTAATCTTGCGATAAGATTTATTCATATCTTTCCATTCTTCTGACCGATGGGATTCATTCAAAAGACCTTGCCATGCATTTGTTTGAGATCATTAAAAAGAGAAATCCTCATGCAATTTATTCGTTAGGAAATCACCAGGTAAAAGTGGCTACACTTGCCTTTCTGGGAGTTACATCCCTTCGTTCTTTAGGATTCAATCAATAGAAAGGGTCGTACTTACCCTGTGAAAGTCATATCCATTATTAACGATACGCTTTGATTATTAGGACTCAATCGATAAGATAGGTCATGCCTACCGATGGGGTGTCATATCCCTTATTGACGACACATTTCATTCGTTAGGATTCAATTGATAGGATAGGTCATGCCTACCCAACGAGGAGTCATGTCCCTTATTGACAATATGCTTCATTCATTAGGATTCAATCGATAGGATCGGTCGTGTCTATCCAATGGGGAGTCATGTCCCTTATTGACGATACGTTTCATTTATTAGGACTCAATCAATAGTAGAGTCGTGCCTATTTAATTGGAAGTCATGTCCTTTATCGACGATACACTTCATTCGTTAAGACTCAATCGATAAGATGGGTCGTGCCTACCCGACGGTGAGTCATGTCTTTTATTGATAATACGTTTCGTATGTTAGAACACAATTGATAGGATAGCGCGCATGTTAATCATGAATACAAGAGATAGAAAATACTATTACAATAATATGAAAACCTATCATGAATACAAGAGATAGAAAATACTATTACAATAATATGAAAACCTAAACAGAACAATCAAAATCATACCCTACGGTAACGAGAGAATCATGATTACTTAGGAAGAAGTGCTGGGGGTTCTGAATCACAAGACAACGTTTTGATACCAAGAGAGGTCCTGAACTTAACCTTTATGTGCCTAGTGCTGGGAAGAGTTTTCATAGCGTTTAAGTTTAGCCTGCCTAAAATTGTATTGTAGAGTGAAAGAAGTTTAACCACAATGAATACGGTTGGTAGTGTGCCGAAAGTGACCGAGAGTGAGATGATGGCTTTAGGATATATCCATTCACCAAAGAGTCCTTTGACTAGTCCTGCATAAGGTTGAAAATGTGTTTGACCAAAACTCATTTGTTAGAAAGCATCCCAATAGAGAATACTACACCCTGCTCCTTGATCAATGAATATTCGTCTCACCTCGTACTGGCCGATTTTGGCAGTAATAAAGAGGGAATCATGACGGTTAAGATCAACTCCTATCAAGTTCTTATCAGTGAAGCCAATGATTGGTCTTTTTCCCTCGGACTACTTATCGACATGAGTCATAAGTATTTCTTAAGAAGCAAGAAGGGATGTTTCAGCCATGTAAAAAATAGGCACGATCATGCGTTTGGTTTCGTCCTTCCATAAACAACCACGAGGATCTGAACTTGAGGTTAGGAAGACGCTGGTGGGGATATAAGGCTCATGAAGAGAGTGTTCATCATAGACTCGGAGGATCACTTTGTCAGGTCGATTTCATGTCGATCCAGCAATCGGTTGTTTATTTGCTTCGTTTTCCCATGGTGGGGCACGCCGATCAAGAGAGGGCACATTTCTCCCCTCCACGCTAAAGAACCTTTGTAGCCTTCCACTTCAAACTAAGAATTCCAATCCCTCTTTGAGTTGCACTCATCCGACATATGGCCATAATTTCGATGAAAGTGACAGTACTTGGTTTTATCTTTCTTGGCATTATCTTCTGTGGAGTGAGGGAGCCACCTAACATAAGGTTTATTTTTTATCTGTAGCAAAACTTGACTGGGAGTCTCATTCAAAGGTATGTAAGTATTAAATCTTTGCTGAGGCTGAGATCACTGTCAGTTTTTCTTTGGCAAGGGCTATTGGGGTGACTGACTGCGCTCCCTTTAGGACAATCGGTTTTCACATCTGTCAAATGCTTCAGTATCTTCAGCAGCTATATACTTTTCAACGCAGGCATAGAACTCCTAAATGATAAAAGGAGGATTTTGGTTTATAAAGGTTTTCATACCTGAGGGGTGTATCCCTGTAAGCAAGGCAATCAATGAGATGGAATGGTCCAAAGTCGAAACCTTCATCATTTCGTCTTTGAACTTGTCTAGAAAGTCTCTTAAGGGCTCATCGTCCCTCTGTCGTAGTAATAATAAAGAAGTAGATTTCCTTTTGGCTCCCAGGCTGATCACAAAATGAGTTTCGAACTGTTGCCGAAATTGAGAAAAATTTTTGATACTTAGAGATGGGAGTGAGTTAAACCATATTAACGTGTTGCCTTTAAGGGTAGTGGGGAAATGTTTGTACATGGTTGTATCGATTATGTCTCTCAAAACCATTACAGTCACAAAGTGAGTCGTATGATCACGAGGGTCAGTAGTACCACCGTACCTTTCCATGGGAGGCAAAAGTATATCGCAAGGCACTAGCTCTGAGGAAACCTTCGGATCAAAGGGTGACAAATCGAAAGAATAAAGAGGGACTTCATTCCTCTTTGAGTTGGCTTGTTTGAGCTCATCGGTGATAAGTTGTTCGATCCATCTTCTCAAGTTGTCAGGATCATGACAAGAGGTTACTAAAGGTTCATAGTTCAGGCGAGGTGCGAACTGACGGGAGCATGCATGTCCTGATTCTCTTGAAGAAGATTGTCCCTCTGGTTTGAGGATACGACTAACTCCTTCTAGCTACTTACTCATACTCTATATTTTGGACTCAAGCCTTTCCAGTTGTGGACGATCCACTTTCTGAGGGGAAGTTGGCATCGGAGGTAAGACATGATGTCCTGAAGGAGTAGGATGTAGGGCCTCCTCTAGGCGAGGGAGTTGAGACCGAGTAGCAGGGATGTCGACAGGATGAATGGACGTCACTGGAAAAGTGGTGTCTGTCAGAGTAGCTGTGTGTCTATCTACAGCAGATGCAACCTTCGAGGCGATCTTGGTTTTTCTTTTCGAAGGCATGGTTGTTTGACAATTTTCGGCATTTGCTAAAGTTGCTCTAGTCTGCTCCCATAAATAGTACCAATTTGTTGGAGTTGAGTTATGACTCTATAGATATCGGTTTCTTTGACCCGAGTGGATGGAGTGATCACTGCTCCAACTGATAGAATGAGGCTTGCAAATGACCGTCAGAGGGTGTTTCAGTGGAGGAGATTCTGACACTTAAGTCAAAAAAGTGATTTTCAAGAGAAATGAAACAGATTGAGCAAGAGAGAGCTGAGAATGGAAGCCCTATGTATTTTTGTGTGCCCTATGTAGGGTAGTCAGAAAGCATTCCTGGACAATGACATGTAGAATGTATTTATAGATTAGCTTCCTATAAGCCGTACACATTCGGGTTGTTATAACTCTAGTTTACTTACGGAAGTGTCCTGAGATCTCATGGCTCCATAGTCAAAAACTCTCAAAAGATCTAGAATCTTTATCATCTAGGAAACTTAATGAGCCAAGAGAATTCTTTTCTTATCGTTTTGATTTCAAAAGGTTCCTTTCCTTATCCAAGAAACAAGCCACACAGCCAAGTAGGAAATGAATCTTGCTACGAGCTTCATTTAAATATTCCTCTTGAGTGATTCATTTGGGGGTGCAAAGACGATCAGCTTCTTGTCTAGGCTATTGGTCAGAAGGAGAAGAAATGTATCGAATTGAGTTGACCGAATGCTACAGGCCGATGTGGGCCGCGAACCAATTAAGTTACTACCGATAGAGATTAGTCAAGGAGTCAAGCCGTGTCTGCCTTTCAAGGAGATAGATCCCTTATCGTTGACATGTTTAGATGCAAAATGCTCGTTGGGCCATGGGCTAATAAAACTTTGAATGCTACCAGATCGTACAATATCTATATGTATATATGAAACAATTGTATTTACAAATATTTTTCAATAGTTCTCTTTGAACTCTAGAAATATTTTTTTTCCACCACCAGTATCCAGAATTATATTATAACAAATTAAGTTTGAGTATTATAAAATTTTATTTAGAATCTGACTTTTCTATCATAATTTTTTTTATTTTCAAATTTTAAATTTTAAAAATTTTTTAACCGGAGACACGTACTGCTTGAAAATACTTGGAAGAAAAATAATAAGTGCTGTTAAAAAATTCTACTAATCTAGAAATACCTTTCTCATTCCCACACATTTGAAGGGGCCACAATGAGATAGACCTTTGGCTGGGGCCAGTTCGCGATCCCATCCTTGAACTTTTCGTTTAGGTTCGGTATAATTTTAATTTATTCATGGGATGGTGGCACGAAAAAGAAGCCTCAACGGAGGAGAAACACAAAGCGCCACCTGATTTGCACCACCAGTAGTCAATTGACAGCTTGGTTTCCATCATTTCGTGCCGATATGCGGCCGATTTTCTTTGGCATTGGATTTGGTATACGTCCACGCTCTTATAAATATATATTTTCTCTTTCCGAGGACTGAAATGCGGGCAAGGAGAAATTGTTCTGCTATTTTATGATGCACCCTGTGGGCAAAAAGCAAAAATCATAGTTTTAAATTAAAAGTTCATTGATCAAAAATAGTTAAATAAGCCAAGAGTGCAATTCCTTTTCCCCCCCTTTTTTCTTTAGTAATCGTAGAAATCATAGTTCATTGCTTAATCACTTTATTTTCACTTTTAAGTGATTATTTAAATTGCACTCTTTGCAGCAATGTAGTTGACATTCTCGTGTTCTTAGTCAAGGAGACAGGCAAAAATCTTAAAAAAATTATTATAAAATTTAAAAAAATTATAAACTCCAGTATTATTTGTTGTTTAAAAGTTATAATTTTCATTCTAGAATTATAATATCAAATGCAAGTCGTAATTTCTTTTATTTGAATTTCTAATATTATTTGTTTGGCCTAGGCACTGAACCATTCTAGGTGATATCTTATAGTAATATGTTTAATCAAATCAAACGGATGATTTTTTTAAAAAATATATATAATTTTTAATTTGTGGATCATAAAATAAATTATATTAAAAATTGAAAACATTAAAAAAAGTTATTATTGTTAGTTTGAAAGTAAAGATAGAAAATTTTCTTTTTAACTCAACATTAAAATTCAATTATTAAAATGCATACAAATTTTATATTGAAAAAACTAATTTAAATAAATTATTTTACAAATTTAATGAGAGAATAAATATTTATCATAAAAAAGTATTACATATAAATGATTTAGCACTTAAATAAATTACAAAAAACAAAGTGAGTTTCAAATATTCTTACTTAAATCAATTAAATGAATTTGTTAATGAAAAAGATATAATAAGATTTCAATTAAATTTATTTCTCCATTAATTAATCACATTTTTTGTATTTCTTCTTTTTTACAAAAAATAGAAAAAATCAATATTTATTTTTATTTTTTAAAAAAAACCGAAACAATTTGAAATCAAAACTATCGTTCCAAAGTCAGAATCCAAACCACCTTTTTAAGGTTTCTCTTCCATTCCTTTAAATAAAGAATCGACAACCATTAGTTCTGAAACAGAAACCAAAAATTCCAAAATGGGGGTCGTATCTTGATTGTACACAAAGATTTTTTTTTCTTTTTTGAAAAAATTATAAAATCACATCATAAATAAAATAAATGTTTAGTATGGGGAAACCACACCAACAAGAGGAAGTTACCTGCTGGAATAGGCAGAAATCCTCTATTTTGAAGAAGACCAGATTGTTGCCAAAATACATATTTATGAGTAATACTCCGGGATTATGAGTTGAAAGAGAAATTAATAGTATTAATTTTTAAGAAAATAGTTTAATAGTTATAATTTTTTTTAATTCTAAAATTGAAAGTTCAAATCCCTATATAACTAAAAAAAAAAAAATTATATTTTGTGGCTACATAAATTATGAGTACATGTAAATAAATCATATCATAGAAGAATTTCACAATAAACTATTAGGGATGGCTTGGCATAGATTTTCTGCGTCCCTATGACCTAATTGCGTTCCCCACAATTTACCATTTTTCTTAATTTTGAAAACTCCTATTATAACCAGACACTGACGATAAGTAGAATTGGTCGGACCAATAAGCAGAAAAGCTTCTGGAATTGGTCGGGCCAATTAAGATTTATTTGAAAAAGTTAAATTTAAACTTAATTATTCATTATTAACAAAACGGTAATTTTAATCGTTTTTATATAAAAAGTTAAATTCTACTCACAAATCTTATATTATTTTAAAAAATATTTTATTTAAAAATTGATGGGATATAACCGAAAGGTCCGTTATGGTAACACTTAGTCTTATAAACCCACATTCCAACAAATATTTCACACCCAAATACGTCAATCAGTAGGAATTTATCTCCCTGAATGGGTCATCGTTACCTTAACCTATTGATGGGATTTATCTCCCCAAAGGATGGACACGACCCTATACTATAAATAATCTCTATCAGTAGTGACATAATCGATCCATAGTCCTCAAAGGCATTCGATAAGGTCAAGATGACACTTCGTCTTTGGAAGGCAATCAATAGCTTTGGGAGGGGTTGATCATTTACCCTCATCGGTCAGAGATAATATTTAATTTCAGGCATATCTCCTTGGTAAGGAATAAACTTTTAAAATCTAATTGATAAGAAAAAAATCTCCTAAATTTGTTAAATTTTCTAAATGATAAAAATCTTAAATCTCTTGAAAATATTTAACTATAAAGTTTCAAGATTTTCAAACATACTCACAAGAAAACTAGAGTTGTAACACGTCGAAATACATGACTCATAGGCAATCGACCTATAAAGGCATTTTGCATGCCACATACCAAGTATGCTCTCTGATTACAATACACTCGACCACAAGCCACAAGTCCCATTCTCAACCCTCTCTTGCTCAATCCGTTTCATTCCTATCGAAAACAGCTCTTTCTAACTTGAATGTTGAAGTATTCCCTACAGGTTTTAATTCATCATTCGGAACATCTGTTCGAGTCAAAAGAAGTTGGAATTTGAGGAGTCAAAATTTACCTCAAATAAATTGACTCCATCCATAGGAACAGGCTAAAGCAATCTCACCAAACACCTTGAATTGTCAAACAATCATGCCTAAAAAAAAAGGACCAAAACCACCTCGAAGGTTGCATCTGTTGCGGATGGACATACCGCCACCCCAACAAACGCTGTACTGCTAGCAACATCTGTTCACCTTGTCAATAATCCTATCACTCACTCTCAAGTCTCACGCCCAGAAGAGGCTCCACAACCTGCGCCTCAGGGACACCCGATTATGCCTCCTGCACCAATGTCCTCGAAGAGAGTCAATCGTCCATAACTAGAAAGACTAGAATTCAAAATATTGAACATGAGTAAATAGCTATAAGAACTTAGCCGTGTCATTAGGCCATAAAGACAATCTTCTCGGGAGGATCAGGGCATGTCCGCTCTCGAGAATCAGGGCATGGAGAGGTACGACGGTACAACCGACTCTTGTGACTATACTACTTATTTTGTAACAGTAATGATTTTGAGAGACATGACGGACACTACTATGTACAAGCACTTTCCTACCACTCTTAAAGGCAATGCATTAACATGATTCAATTCGCTCCCGCCACTCAGTATCAAAAGTTTCTCTCAATTTTGACAACAGTTCAAAACTCACTTTGTGATCAGTTGGCGAGCCAAAAGAAAGTCTATTTCCTTACTATCGCTGTGACAGAAAGACGATGAGCCATTAAGGGACTTTCTGGAAAAGTTCAAAACTGAGATATTGAAGGTCCTAACTTTGAAACATTCTATTGCTCTAACCGCTCTACTTATAGGCCTACGCCCTATGGGTATGAAAATATCAATCACAAAGAACCCTCCTTCTTCTATTTAGGAGTTTTATACTAGCACTGAGAAGTACATAGATGTCGAAAATGCTGAATCATTCGATAGGTGTAGAACCGATCGTCCAAAAGAGAACGCAGCTGATCACCCCGGTATCCTTCGTTGAAGAAAAACTGATTGGGGCCTAGCCTCAGCGAAGATTCAACACTTACATACCCCTGAATGAGACTCGCAATCAAGTCTTACTCCAAATTAGAGATAAACCATACATCAGGTGGTCTCGTCGCTCCACAAAAGATGACTTTAAGAAAAATAAGACTAACCATTGTCGCTCCCATTAAGATTACGGTCACACGACAGATGAGTGCGAAAAGTTTAAGGACGAGCTAGAATTCTTAGTTCAAAGTGAGAGATTACAAAAGTTCATTAGTATGGAATGGAGGAATATACTCTTTCCTAGTCAACATGCCCCACCGTGGGGAAACGAACCAAATCAGCAACCGATTGCTTGACCGACGCACAATCGACCAAAGGGGGTGATCCTCCAAATCCATGACGAACGATCCCTTGACGAGCCCTACGTCCCTGCTAGCGTCTTCCTTGCCTATAGTCCAAAACCCCAGAATTATTCATAGAGGGACAAAGTCGAATGCACGATCGCGCCCATTTTCTACATGGCCGAAACGCCTCTTCTTGTTCCTCAAGAGATACTAACGACTCATGTTGACAAGCAGCCAAAAGGAAAACAATCACTTATTAGTTTCACCGATGAGGATTTGATAAGAGTTGATTCCAATCATCGTGACCTCCTCATTATTACTGCCAAAATTAGCCAGTACGAGGCCTGAAGAATCTTCATTGACCAAGGAGTATGATGTAACCTTCTCTATTGGGATACCTTCCAACGAATGGATTTCGGTCAGACGCACCCAACCCCACGTGAGGCCGGTCAAAAGACTCTCTTGTGAATGGATATATCCCAAAGGTATTATCTTACTCCCGGTCATTTTTAGCTTGCCACCAAATCATGCGACAACTACCACTGTTTTCAATGTGATCAAACTTCCCTCACTCTACAATGCGATCTTAGGCAAGCTAAGCCTAAACACTATGGAAGCACTGCCCAGCACGAAATACATAAAAGTCAAATTCAGGACCCCAGACAGTATTGGCACCTTATCTTATTACTCAAAGCCCCCAGCATCTCCTTTCAAGTAAACTCTAAACCCTTCTCTGTCTTTGCAATTGTTTCTACAGTACCCCTTAGTGGGCGACTCTTGATGTTTAATCTTAGTACCTGATCTGCTTGTTATTGATTATTTCTAAACGACATATTGTGTCCCTTTTATGAGCTAATTAAGATAAATTAGACCATTAAGAGAAACCTATCATTGGGATTTATCTCTCCGAACGGATCAATATCGCCCTGTCTATCATTGGAATTTATCTCCCCAATCGGGCTAATATCGCCCTAACATATTGTTGGGATCTACTTCCTGAACATGCCAATATCCCCTTGACCTATCGTTTGGATTTATCTCTCCAATTGGCCCAATGTCACCCTAACCTATCGTTGGATCTATCTCCCCGAACGAGCCATCGTCACCTTAACCTACGGTGGGGAATCTATCTCCCCAAACGGCCATCTCCCCAAACAGGCCAACATCGCCCCATCAACCAACTTCCCCGAATGAGGGAATATCACCTAGTGCTTCTAAACAGGACCTATAGGTAAGGACTTAACTCCCTGGACATACGTACAATGTCAAAATCACTCGATGTGCATGTCCTATTGAATAGAGCCAACCGAATACTCATGACCGTTCATATCAATTGACTCAAGAAAGGAAATGACTCCTTAGCAACACTATCTATCAAGTAATAGTTCAAACAATAGTGAGAACAAAAAATGCATTTCATTCATGCGTCCAGAAAAGAATATAAGAAAAGTCAAAAGCCACTGAAGAAAAAAAAATATCCTAATCAGGGGGTAGGCGGGTTATCAGACTCTACAGGAGCAATAGGCTCAAGTTCAACCATAGGATCCTCAGGGCTTGGGGGCATAACTTTCTCCAGCCCTACTTGCCAAATGATCTCCCTAACACACTGGAGCCTCTCAGACAGTTTATACTGACTATACATATTCCTAGCAACAATAGTCCTTAGCTCGGCCAACTCCCGTTCGATAGCTTGAAGGGATCGACCATGCATGTCGACCAATTTTCTTGACACCTGAAGAGATGCCCTGCACATTCTGGCCTCCGCCATCGAAGGGCCGCATCCCGTTCGACCCATAACCGTTCCACTTCCCTAGCCTGAGCACTCGTAGCAACTGCTGAGGACCTTGCTTCCTCAAGTTCTTTCTCCTTCTCCAAGAGAGTCTTCTCCAATTGGGAAGTGTTGTCCACTGTTTGCTCAGACCAACGTCTCATATGATTCAGCACCTGTTCCCTACGTCGCTTCTAGAACTCTACCAGGGCTATAGTCTACATAATTGAACATTGGTTAATAAGTTGAAAGGAGGGAAAGGCCGGCAAAAGCTAAGGAGTATAGGAGACAAAAAAATACCGTCATAGCAGCTAAAAATAGGGCCTTGTCACCCTGCTCAAGTGAGAGCTTATTCAACCCGAAGTTAAAATGAGAGAAATCAAACCAATCGGCCAACTACCTCCCCTCGATGGTATCCACATAATAGTGTCTATGATCCCCAACACTTCCTGTGCTTCGTAAAACCCCTAAGCCCGTCAAAAAACCAAACAATGATAGGGAGAGGGAGTACCACCTCTTTAATTATCTTATGCTTGCCCTTCTCTGAAGATATCAATGGAACAGCAATAAACGGTCCCGCGTCGAGCCCCTCTTCTAGATCTTCAAGGCGCTCTGGGAAAAGTTTCGCCAATTTTGTTGAAGCTTCAGAAGCATAGCCCTTCTCTCTCTCTAGGACATCCTCACCAACCTCATCAGGATGTCCACTCCCACTGACCTCCTATGGCTCATCGATAACCAATTAAGCAGGCTCGCGTCTCTCCACCGAACTCTCGTCAGACTCTTTTTCGAAGAATTTTTGTAACTACAGTCGCCTTCTCTTAACCCTTGCTAAGGCAAGTGGGGTCAAACCAGGCAAGTGGGTCCTCGATGCACTTTCAGCCCCCTCTGGGATCTCTACCAATGTCTTTGTCATCCGCTGAGCAATGGTGACCTCTTTCGAATCCTCCTCTGTGGGAAAATACAGACAATCGATAAACTTTTTCTTTGCCTTCTCGAGCAATAGGGGTCTCTCAATTCTCATCTTCACATCCAGTAGAAGACCCACTAACGACAACATCTCGTCGTCTAGGGGACGATCAACCAATTGCTCCTTTCGCGAAGTCTTGCAATACTCTCTTACAGACTGGACGAAACCCAAATTATGAAAATCCTTGTAGGGCCTTAACCCAGTGAACGGGTCTGCATAGGGCGCAAGAAGCCTTGGCATGGAACCTCTCTCTATGAATTCTACAAAAAAATACTTGTACATCCAACTTTCATCGATGGTCTTGCTATAAACAAATTTCCAATTTGACTCTGGCCGAGTCTGCAGGCAAAACCAGTCTTTGGTGGAACCCTTCTTCTCATATTTCTTCAAGATGAACACAAATACCAGAATTTCAAAATCGAAGCATAATCTACAAAAACTCATTAGAAAAATGAGCGTTATCAACAAACGTCAAGAATTAGAGATCAACAGAGTAGGGAATATCTTCCAACGCAGTAGGACCTTCACAATGGGGCCAGTGTAGGGCACTTTCAAACCGCATCTCACTGACTGACTATACATTGGAACTCGACTCCGCGAGGCCATATTGGCTCTATCAGTGTTAGTCACCAATACAACCTCAAGGTTGTTGCCCAATGCATCATGCTTCTAACTTTGCAAAATTCCTTTTGCTACATGGTACTCCTAATGTCTCCAATATCTGGAGAAGAACTAGATGACAAACCTTTAGCCATTCCTCTCAGAAGATCCTTACAGAAAGCAAGATTTTTGAAAAGTGTAATCGTCAAAAAGGTGGAAGACAGTAGTGGAGAACCAACCAATGGTGTAGAATATAAAACGTGTTAAAAACGGTTTGTAGTAGCTGAAGCAAAGCGTACCGCATTAAAAGCTTTACACCTTTTTGATACCATTAATCATGGCCTCTTTTTACGAAACAACACCATGAGTCGGGGGTAAATGATAAAATATAACTCAAAAGCCCATTATACTAACACTTAGTCTTATAAACCCATGGTCCAGTGAACTTTTCACACCCGGACATGTCAATCAATAGGGATTTATCTTCCTGAACGGACACTCATTGTCCTAACCTATCGATGGGATCCATCTCCGCGAAGAGCGGACAAGGCCCAACACTTTGAATAATTTTTATCAGTTGCTACTTAATCGATCCGCAATCCTTAAAGACATTCGGCAAGCTCAAGATGATGCTTCCTCTTCGGCGGGCAATCGGTAGCTTTGGGAAGGGGCCGATCGTTTACCCTCAGTGGCCAAAGATAATATTCAATTTCTGGCATATTTCCTTGATAAGAAATGGACTTTTAAAATCTAATTGATAAGAAAAGAATCCCCTGGGTTCATTAAATTTTTTAAGTGATAAAAATTCTAAATCTATTAAGAATATTTGATTATGAAGTCTCAAGATTTTCGGTCATACTCACAACGAAATTAGAGTTATAACATCCTAAATACACACGACTCATAGGTAGCTAACCTATGAAGGCATTCTACATGCCACATAACAGGTACGCTATCTAAATACAATACACTCAACACACAAGCCATAGGACCTTCATTCTCAATCCTCTTTTATTCAATCTGTTTCATTATTATCAAAAATCACTCTTTTTGAATTTAACGTTGAAGTCTCCCTACTGAAACATCTTTCGATGATCCTTTATAGATTTTAATTCATCATTTGGAGCTCTCATTCAAGTCAAAAGAGGGCAAAATCTATAAAGTCAAAATTTACATTCAATAAAAATTATTATAAATAAAATTAAACAAGACAAAAACAAGTTATTCTTTCGGACAGTAGTGGACTTGGACAAGGACTCAAGTCATAGAGTACCCCTAATTTGGAGTTTCATTTGTTGCTCAAATTCGTCCTACTATATATTTATCAAAATATTAAAAATATTGACTCAGCATAGCAGTGTCTTTTTATAATTAAATTTTATTTGTACACACTAACTAATTATAATTAAGTTATATCTTTTAATCAAATTTTAAATTTAATCAAAAAAATTAATAATATTTAAATTAAATTAATTAAAATATAATTTTAAATATCTATTTATCATAAAATAGTAATTAAAAAAAATTCTATTCAAACTTTAGTTTCTAGGGATTGGGTTTAGGGCGGATCGAGTCCTTGGATTGGGTCAAGGTGCTACGTTGAGTGGCCATGGATCTCACTCAAGGTGCATCGCGAGAACGAGACTAGACCAAAGTTAATTAGATTAGCATCGAGAGTTCTTTGAAAGTTTTAAAACATATAAGCCAGAACATTAGCACAGAGAGAGAGAGAGAATTCTCTCATGGAGGCATTAGCAGAGCTAGAGAAAATTCAAACCCAAATTCTCCAACGCATAACTCAACTCGAACTCTCAATTTCACCCCAAGCCCAAACTACCTCTCCATCGACTACCGTTCAAGACAAACATTCCGGCAACTCCCCCGACGTTTCATCCACCGAAGCACGCCTCTCTAGCATCCTCCGCTCCAATGGCGTTAAGGACTTCGCATTCAAGAGAGTTCCCTCCGATTACTACGATTGGCCTCTCGAAGCAAGACGCGACGTTCTCTCCGCTCCCTCTATTCATCATCTCTGCAAAAGCATCGTCCTCGTATAATCTCTACCCTTTCTCTTTCTCGACTTCTCTCTCTAATTCTGTCTTTGTGTTTTTGGACTTTCTTGTTGTTGGAAAGATTGATTGGTTATCTTTTTTATGCGCATTGCATTTGCATTTAGGAAATTCATTTGTTAAAATTAGGAGATTTGTTAATTCCACTATTTGACCCTATAATAAATGATGCGTTTGTGATGTCGTTCTTGAATTAGAATGAGGATTCATTGCAATTGAAAGAAAATAATGAAACTGGGGTCTCTAAAGCTGAACATAGATGGAGGAATTGATTTCCTTTTTGATATCTGTAAGATTATTTGGAAAATTGGTGGGACAAGTGAAAGGTGTGCAGAGAATGAACACAAGGTCGTATTCATTGGCACACACCTCATGTTATTTGAATGGCATAAGACAAGAATAGAAAAGGCCGTCGCATTCAACATATGAGGCTTCACGTAACGTATAAGGCTTAGAATGGCAATGCTTACAGACTCGAAGCTTATTTTTCCAACAAGAGATGACTCCCGAGAGTTGAACCCAATACCCCACGTACAACTTGCAAGCAACTTTACCATTTGACTAGAGTTTGCCCATTACTACTATAGGAGTTCTTTCCCGTTTTATGCCTTTGAGATAGTTCTAATTGACCCTAATTGTAGGGGAACTCATTTTTGGTTGTTTTAAAGAGAGTTTTCTCAAGTTTATTTTGGTGGGTTTAAAAAATTATTGGCTTGATATGGGGAAGTCATTCGCCACACAAACATCGTACATCAATTGAGACAAGGCTTATGGACAATTGTTATAATAGTGACTCTAAGAGTGTGAAAGATAAATAATTATGATTCTTGCTACCTAAAGAAATTCTGTGTAGTAGAGAGCAGTGAACTGTAGGACTTCCTATATTTGGATACATTGTGATGAAGGTCATTTGCAAAAGTGCCTTAAGAAACAGGTTTAACCAAATAAAACACCTGATTGCACTTAATGTTTATCTTTTTTACCATGCTCACATGGCATGTTTTCTGTTGCCTGGCATTTCCAGGTGCCCAGCACTTGGAGGCCAGAGCATTTGTTTTGATTCTATATTTGGCTTAATATTGTGGTGCTTAGATTGCTCTGTTTGTTTAGGTGATTTGCTCCGAGTTGGTCTTGTCATGTGCCGTGTACGCTGTCAAAATCTAGAGAAACAATGCCAAAAGTTGTCTGATGGAGTAATATACTGCATGACATCTCCAACAACTAGTGTCTTGAGCCAGAATCGAAGTTTGTTTCTATCCTTACTAATACTTGCACCTAAGATGTGCTCAAAGCAGTTGTGTTAGATTTGGGGACTGGATAGTCCTTTGCCTAAACTTGTGTTATGTGCTAAGGATCATTTGTTTCTTCATTATGCAGTTTCTTGAGCCATTTTGTATAACCCTTTATTGTGTTTATTGGTTCTGATTCAAAGAGATTTGGGGATTATATACTGAAGTTTTAATATTTTGGATCCTCAAAGGATGCTAAAATCTTGTATACTTGTGCTAAGATGCTTATTGCTAGTGCATTGGATTGAGAACAGTGGGAGCTTCAAACTCTCTTATCCACTGCTACAAGAAAAGGATTTATTTTTGGGTGCAATTTTTTGTTTTTCACAACTTGGGTAGGATCACTTCAGTTGATGTTAAGAGGGATTGTTTAACTGTTTTAATTTGAATTTTTCTTCTTCTGTTATCCTTTTGCTTGTAGAGAGGATTTCTCATTCCCATTTTTGTAATGTTCATGGTTCTTTTCAATGGTTGAAGACACTGCTCAATTTGGAGTAGGGGTGTTATGACAGCCGGGTCGAGCTTGGGTATCATGATACCCGAGCTCGGCTCGAGTATTTTTTAGGT
This sequence comes from Dillenia turbinata, assembly GCA_037126225.1. Classification (NCBI taxonomy): domain Eukaryota; kingdom Viridiplantae; phylum Streptophyta; class Magnoliopsida; order Dilleniales; family Dilleniaceae; genus Dillenia; species Dillenia turbinata. Next base: position 20,386,419 of record JBAMMX010000008.1, on the reverse strand, counting down.
AGGCTCGAGCTCGAGCTCGAACTCGTCGAGCTTTAATTTCTCAAGCTCGAGCTCAAAGTGTCATCGGATGTCGTCGGGTAGTGTCATTGGGTAATATGATCCAGATTTATAATTTTCGAGCTCGAGTTCGAACTCAAAGTGTCGCGGATAGTATCATCGGGTAGTGTCGTCGGGTAGTATCATCAAATATTTAATATATAAAAAATATTTTAAAAAAAAATCCGATAGCTCGTCGGGCTTTCGAGCCCGACACATTTGGGCTCAAGCTCGAGCCCGAGGTACCTGAGCCCGAGCTCGGTCATACCGAGCTCAAGTCGAGTCAAAACCAAGGTCGAGTCGAGTTTTGACTGGGTAGTGTCACGGGTAACAGCCCTAATTTGGAGCAATATAACTGTTGTTGATTGATCTAAATATAAGAAGAAGTTAAAGAATTCAGGATTCCAAGTGAAGGTATGATTCCAACTAATCAACAACCTGCCCTATCCTACCTGATCTACTGAATAAAAGTCAAACTCTTAGTCTTAATCTTGGGTTTCTTGGAGATACAAGAGATTTTCTTGGAACAGGGAGGGGTTTGAAATGGGACAATCCCACTGCACCTTGTGACTGTTCCAAGGCATCCTGGGGGGAGTCATAAATATGGTGGTCAACCCCTATAATTACTTTTTCCTAAAGCATGATCAAGTGCAAAAACATCAAATCCTCCCTCTTGGTTTGAAAGTATGATCTGTCTTGAGAGCTAACCCCTATAATTTAAGACATCTTTTCTAGTTTGTATTACATTACTTGCATAGATTTTGTTTAGGAAATTATTTAGTAGTTTTGTGTCGTTTTAGAGTCCATAGGGGTTATCATTATTATTTATCTTTTTTCGGTCTAGATGTTATTTGAAATATTAAAAAACTTGGGGTCCTCGATTTTAAGTATGCTTCTTGAGAATTGCAATACAGACTTAAACTTTCTTATGGCTTGCGAACATGATTGAGTGGGTATTTTAGAACTCTCTTTCAATGGATTTTGTTTTAGTCTATTTTGTTTATTTATTTAATTTTGTCAAGTCAAAGAGTTTTTACTAGTATGTCATTTGGTGTCATTTTGTTTCTTGCTTCTACATATAGCTATTGATGTATTGGTCTCATTACATTTAAGGTGATATGATAATAGAGATTTTAAACATAAAATTCGACCCCATGAAATAAAGGAAGCTCTGAAGAGAATGAAAAACAACAAAACCATAGGATCTAATGACATTCCTATTGAGGTGTGGAAATGTTTGGGTGAATTCTGTATAATAATGTTAACGACTCTTTTCAACAAAATTTGATAAACAAAGAAAATGTCCCAAGCATGGAGAGACAATACACTTGTCCCACTGTATAAAAGCAAAGGAGGTATACAAAATTGTTCCAACTACAAAATAATTAAACTCATAAGTCATACTATAAAGTTATGGGAGAGCGTGATAAAGCGTAAATTGAAATCGGAGATAAGTGTGTTTCAGAACCAATTTGGATTTATGCTAGGGTGATCCATCAACGAAGCAATTCACTTGTGAAGACAGTTGATGAAGACATTTAGAGTGCAGAAGAGAGACCTACATATGGTATTCATTGACCTAAAATAAGCGTATGATAGGGTTTCTAGGTACGTGTTGTGATCGGCGTTGATGAAGCAATTGATTTCTTTGAAATATATTAATTTTATTAGGGATATGTATGAAAGAGTTGTGACCAATATAAAAACTTGTGGGAGTTTGAGCGATAGCTTCGGTATTAACATTGGGCTCCATCAAGATTCGACATTAAATCTCATACTATTTGTAATAGTAATAGATAAAATTACAAAAAATATTTAGGATGAAATACCATAGTGTATACTTTTCGCATATGATATAGTATTGGTTGATAAAATTAGAGAAAATATTAGTACTAAATTAGAATTATGAATGGTCAAATTGAAATCCAGAGGATTTAGATTGAGTAGATCCAAAACTGAATATATGAGATGTAAGTTTAGTGACAACCATCAGGATGATGAAGAAACGATTAATTTAGAAGGAAGAGAAGTATCAAAAAGTAAATGATTTAGATATCTTTGTTTCATCATTTAAAATGAAGACAATATAAATGGGAATGTGAACAATAGAATTCAAACGGGTCGGATGAAATGGTGAAAAACGTCTATAGTTCTCTGCGATTGCACAATGTCATTATATTTAAATGAAAAATTTTATAAAACCGCAGTATGATCTGCACTATTGTATGGTACTGAGTATTGAGCCATTAAATAACAATAAGAGTATAAAATGGTTGTAACTGAAATGGGAACGTTTAACTTGATGTGTGGCGAAACTAGAAAAATTAGAATTAGAAATTAAGAAATACGTAATAGGTTGGGAGTTAGTTTAATTATAAATAAGATGCGAGAGTATTGTCTGAGGTGGTTTGAGCATGTACAATGAAAACCTAAGAACACACCTGTTAGGAGTACTAGGAATTTAAATATAGGAGATTTAATAAAACGTAGAGGTAGGCAGTTAAAAACTTGGATACAAGTTATTCGTAAAGATATAATAGTTATGGATTTAGTGGAAAAGATGGTTTTAGATAGGAATGAGTAGCGTAGGAGAATCCACACAAATTAAATCAACAATCTCTTTTTTTTCGATATTTATTTCTCAAATGATCGATCCCAAATTTTGGAATAAAAGGCATAGATTGTTGTTGTTGTATGGTAGTAATGAGGGTGAAAAGTTTCTGTGCCCATTGTTATAATCATCTAAAACCTTGATACCTTATATTTACTGCCTTCTTCTTGAGTAGTCTTGTTTTTCTTAACATTGCTGTAACATTAATTTTTGTGCTCAGGTCAATACCCAAGCACCATCAAATATAACTGATTGTAGCGATCGCAACAATTCAAAGTATTATGTTGTTGTTGTTCAGGTATCTTCTTTTAGTACCTTGCACTAGTGGTGAGGACATGCAGACTAGAATTATGGTCTTGACTACCTTGCCTGTGAAACTTAAGTCCCATGTTTTGATTGCAGTATACAGCTCGATTCAATGCTGAAACTGTGAAAAACTTTCTGTACTCCCTCAATAATGGGAAGATAGCGAAGAAGAAGTTTAATTGTAAGTTGGTATTGCTTGATTCTATCTTCAAATCATAAAAATTCTTCCTCTGATTGAATGAGGTGTTTGGCAGTACATAGTTTAGAACTTTGTCCTTATATTGGATAGCTGGTTGTCTCTTTCTTGAATATCAGAGTATGAAGAACAATTTTTTAAGAACACTGTAGTTGATGAACCAGAGATGTATTTGTTGGCCCTCCCTAATCTGAGTCTGTGGCCAATTACTATTTCTTCCCCACTAGGCTAACGCCTTCATAATTATGGAACTACTCATACTACCTCCCATGCATAATTGTTAATAATTAATCCCAAAAGAAGTTAGAGAAACTTATATTTCATGATCAGAATATTTTAGGCAATTCAAAATCTTTCTGAAATCATAATCCAATTCTTAAAGTTAAGAGTTGGTTCCGACCAACAATTCTAAGTTGTCAGAAAAGTCTTAAGCTCCATACTGTTTATCTTCAAGTTTGTAATATACTTGTTTAGTGCTGCATTCAAATTTTTCGGTGTAAAACAAAAGTCGTTACGAGAAGTGAGCTTGATGTTGGTTCTCAGTTTAAATTCAGTCATAGCAGTTAAGCCTTGGTTTGTTATCCAACCAACATTAAGATCAATTTTCTGAAAGTCTAGATGTGTCAGTTTGGATCCAACTGGAGTAAAAACATAAATGGAATAGCTAACTTATCAAGCATTAAATTCAAAAGCAGGAGCAATATAAAATGTGCCGGTAACTTTTGTCAGTAATTCAATGCACTGAAATTTTCTTCATGTTTAGCTAAGGTTTTGCTCTTGTTTACACAGTAAGGCTTGCTTCTGAAGATTTGTCAGCAAATTTGACTGGATATGAGCACAATGGAGTTACATGTATTGGCATGAGTACGGAAATTCCGGTAAATAGTCATTGTGTTCTTCTACTGCAAGTTATTTTTAGTACATATCAAATTTTTTTCCTTCATAATAGACATGTCTCATTTTTTAAGAGTATCTGTTTCTCTGTCTTTTCAATATTATTTTCTTGGGACGTTTGGTGGGGCTGTTCCAAACACTTCAAAGGATACCGTTTTACAAGGCATTGTGGAAGAAAATTGATTGGATGACATGATCCATCGGTGGGTTAGGAAAATAGTGGTCCCAAAATAGTATCAGCCATGTGTGACAGACCACTGTGCATGCACATCTCCAGTGGTTTGGAGATGGAAATTTGGAGGTAATCTTTGGTTGCTTCTTTCAAAAGGGGTTCTAATTTAAGGATGAAGTTCCTTGATCCTCGAAGATAAGACTCTGGACACTTGGTGGAAAGGAAGCTGCCATCCCTTATTTTGGTGTAATGTGAAGTTATAGCTTTTTCACTTGAAATAAGTCCATCATCTAGGTTGGGTTTTTGTGAGATGGAAGAGGGACTATGAGTAGTATTATTACAAGAAAAGAAAAGGCATTTGAAGTTTTTTACCATAATTGCTCTCCCAAATATTTAGGTTTCTTTTAGATGGAACTAGAGGTCCATTCCAAACACTTGCATGTGATACATGGTTTTCTGATTGTTTCTTTGTTCTCTTGTTCTCTGTGTATGAACATATGGGACCGCATGTTTCGATTGCTTGGTTACAGTAGCTATCGACCTCCAGGTTGGAGTCCGTGGCAAAATGTATGTCACCAAGAAATTTTTTCCCAAAACTTTTGTGAAAGAAAGACATAGTAACCACTTAAAGGTATATTGTTTGTAATTCTTATCAAAACGTAGCCCTTCAGCCAAAGTGCAAGCTGTTAGGTCTGTTTTCTGTTCCTTAATCTCAGCATATCTGTTGTCAAATTTCTAGCCTTAGGGTTCCTTACTAATCTTTCCTTATCTAAGACCCTGGTCCAACCGAATGGATGTATCTCTTCTACATGAGCAAATACTTTTCATGTTTTTATATTACATAATAGTTTTTTGTAGTTTGTCATTTCTTATTTTTCTGTGATTTAGCTTCTCTATTTGCCAATCATAAATTAGCTCTAGTTGTATGTTAAGTATATAATAAACTTGGATGCAGAACTGGTGGTTTGACGGGAATTCCAATTTGATAGGACAAAAAACAGTCTCCAGATTTTGATGTTGTGCATGTGTTTGAATTATCCAGGACTGCCAAGATCTTTGATGCTAAATATCCATAGAGGATGAAAACAGTAATGCCTTTTGAAAACAGAATATTGGTTTAGGTTAATGGCATGGTGTTATTATGTGGAAAAAAATCCCTGCATTTTCTTTTCTTTTCTTTTCTTTTTCTTTTTCCACGCTACTGCAAGATAATGTATTATGTATAAACTATCTCAAATTGGTATTATGACCATGAGAACATACTTGTCTCTGCTCATCTTGAGCAAGATCCAACATTGAATGGCGATTTATGTCTCTGAATGCAACATTGCATGTGGTCAGATGACATGATATTAGGCAAAGGTTGATATAGATATACTTCAATTGTTCTGATCAGGGAAGTCATAGGTAACAGATAATGGAGGAGCGAATGCTAGTACTATTACCCTTTCAAGCCATTACTAAGAACAAAGAAACTTTGCCTTGCGAAACCAATTATTTGAGGATTAATTTTGAGAGTAGCTTCAACTCCCAGCTGACTTTAGTGAGACTCAGTTTTCATTATTTCTGCTGCTGCTTTATCTTGATTAAACAAAGCTGGATGTTGAAAATGCAGACTTTTGAGCATAGATTTTTGTCTTCAGATATAAAGTAGGGGAAATTCTGCTTCTGTGGCTGCAGAACTAAATATATTGATTCTAAATAGAATTAGCTTACAAAGGGCATATGCATCTATGATGATTGTGATGGTGGTTTTACTTGAGCCTCAACTGATTGGTTAAGGCCCTGCTGCTTTCAGGTAATCTTGGATGAAGCAATTGGGAAACTAGATCCAGATTTCTTCTGGTTGGGTGGTGGAGAAATTGATCTCAAGCTTGGAATCAAGACCTCTCAATTTATTGACTTCGTTAAACCATTCATTGTCAACTGTAGTAGTTGATTACCATTTACCTCAAATGAACTGCAACAACTCAAGCAACCAGCATAATCTCACGAAACTGCTTGGCAGCTGAACGAAGTCAAGGAGTCTCTGCGTTTGTTTTGGATCTGGGTATATCTTTGGCCTCAAAATTTTGCCTCAACCTTGATTATTATAACTTTTGTAAGGCTCATGTCTCCAATGATGCAATGACTTAAAAATTATATCATTGCGGTATATTGATTTAATTTAGTGAAGATTACCGTTTAATAAAATCATAGGCTAAAATTTGGTGGTAAGAAATGGTCGGTAACTAATGTCTCAGGACGAGGTTTTTCTCAACCTGAAATTTGGTGCTTCATATGGTCATATTTGTAAAATTGTATTGGACATTGTTGGGACCTTCTGTCTCACTAGAATATCATACATTTTAGGAATTTAAGATGTTCACCAGTACCTTGATAGTGATTTCACGGTTGAACTTATTTTTTTGTTATTTTTTATTTTGGTGATGATTTAATGGTTGTAGTTCGTGACCTATTAAAGCAGCCTAGCCTTGAAAAGTTCAGCTTACACACCACCACATTCGTAGCTGATGCGGTTTCTTGAAAGCATTTTGTCATCCCCTGTTTATTTTCCCAATATCTTATTTGGTCAATGGCTTGATGAACAAAATGATTAAAAACCTTCCTTTTTTTTTTGGGGGGGGGGGGGTAGGATCTCTCTTCAGGTTGTAATATGGGCTCTGTTTTTGGTTGATAAAATTACTACTTCCCCATGCCAGGACTCAAGACACTGCCTCCCTCCCCCCCAAACCCCCCCTCAAAAAAAAAAAAAAAAAAAAAAAAGAAACAAAAACGAAAACCAAAAACACACATGAACCGAGGTCGAAGGATTAAACCTCTTCGGAGTTTTCAATTCTATGTAGTATAATCGATGGTGGGTTGCTCATAAACATGAATATCAAAGAAAGAAGATTTTGGAAGAACTGCAACATCAAAAGCACCAACAACCAAGCCTGTGGGCCTCGTTTAAGGGAGAAAAAAAAAATTCCAATCAACTGAAGGTACTGAAAATAACTTGTGACTGCCTATCTCATTTAATAAGAAACCAACCACCACATTTTGCGCACGTGAGAAGAAAACCAATTTATCTTGTTTGTTTATTTACAAAACTCAGATCAAAAGGGGCAAATATCTTATTACTAGTTACAGCACTTATGTGAAGATGTGATACAGCGGAAAACAAAATTTGAAACGAAAGACCAGATTGGTGAACACCCATGATAATCTAGGGTTTTTCATTGTGAATTGGTGGCTTTCGGTGAGGTTGAGCATAATCCATGACAACTACATCTTCAAGTTCATTTTCTTGAGAACCTACATTCTCTTGAATATCATCTTGTGCAGATGCTAACATCTTACGAGTTTGCCTCTTCCATTCCTGCACAAAGCATCATTTCCAAACCATGTCACACTACCATTCATTTTTTTATCACATGAATTTCTACTTTTAGACTATCCATGTTCAAGAAAAACTTTCTTTTCTTGGCTCATGAGCACCAGCTGAATCAACAAGGCATGGACATTAGACATATACTGAATCATGCATGCGAGCATGCACCCACAGACCATCTGTCCTTTTTATCTCTAGCAAAGGACACTGGAGAGAAAGATGGGCCATAAATATAGGTCGCCAATGTTCCCCACACAATTACTGCCTCAAATCTACACCTCTTCTTCCCTTACTGTGAAGATTAAGAAGTGTGGGGGTTATAATTATTTACCTCTAATTTATGTGCCTGTTGCATCCCATCTTCTGAAGATAATAAGATACTTTGTACCTCTAATTTATGTGCCTGTTGCATCCCATCTTCTGAAGATGATAAGATACTTTGTTTTCCTGTACATCCAACTCCATTATCAATTAACATGTACAAGCAGTAAAAATTAAAGATGCATGATAGTATAGTAGTAAATACAAAAGTATAAGGTGTTTATGATAATTTGTAGAAATTTTGGGTCGTAGTTTGGTATCCTTTTGTTTCATAAGCCTAACAGGTATTATTTATATGCGTAATATTGTTGGCTGTAAAAGTTACCTATGACAAAAGGAGACTTCATATTAAAAGTATGTACCTGATAATGCTTTGTTGGCATTCTCTGCATCCCTAAGAGGCCTCAGACCCCGGTTGATGGTTTTTTCACCAAGCCAAGCTTCGTGGAATTCATTTAGATTGTCTTGAGTAACCCTCTTCCTAGAAAATTTTGAATTATCATGATGAAGTTGTTCTTTCTGTGGATACTGCATGAAAAGGGTTTAATGGTCATTTTATTTCTCAATCTTATCAAGAGTATCTAGAGGAAATTTAAGCAGTATAATGAATTGAAGCACCAACCTGATGAAGTTGGAGGTGTTTGCCAGGTTTGTTGTCAATATTAATGCCTAGTTCACGAGCACTGCATGCATGCATAGGAAAACACAGGAGGGGGACGAGCAGGAGAAGAATGAGAGAAGACATTGATGATAGAGATAATACTTGTGCAAGTTATCGTGTAAAACACATGTAAAGGTCCGTAAGCGAGTTGTGCTGCCTTAGGATCCCGAGTATTTGTACTGATCCAAGGACAAATGGCATTAAATGCAGGTTTTGTAGGAGATGGAGGAAGTTATTTGAGAGAACATGCGGGTGTTTGGGTGATGAACCTTGAGAAGGGAATTGAAGATATTGAGGGCCACCCTTGTCCCCTCCTCTCACCTTTTAATTTATTACTGACCAAACGCGGCCCACAAGTGAAAGAAAATAGCAATTTTAAGGCTCTTGGTGAAAATACCTGCAATGCCATGAGTGAGAGAGAGAGAGAGAGACGTAGCCAAGGAAAAACAGCAGGATTCTGATGCCTGCCCATTGGTTTTGATTGACGACCTTCATTGTCTGTCTTTCTTTTAATTTACAAATGCATGGCTTGCGACTTCTTTGTTGAATTTTTATTCATTCTACCATATCATAGCTCAAATGATAAATTTCTATTTCTTCTGCATTTCTATTTTTTCTCATTCATTGTCATTATAAGCAGGTCAGCCTCGTAAGCAGATTTCTCAATTATTAGGAAAGATTAGGATAACTATCAACTCCATAGATACTGTCTTTGTTTTTCATATTCATGTTTTGATATGTTTAGCATATCAAATCATGACCCAATCTTTTTAGGGACATGAGTAATCTGTCTGTTTTCACTGGTGTCCTAAAAACCACACATTAGACCCTGATTTCCAGGTACTTTTGCTATTTCTCTAGTTCTAAGGAGCCATAACATAAATGTGTCCTCTTATGAAAACACTAGATTTTACATCCTTGCTTGCACATTTTCATTCCCAATCAAAGTCTCATTGTTGGCCTATGGTTGGTCCTGTTGGGACATGACTTCCTGTTTCGTGCCACACAAACTTTGTTTTCTACTTTTTTTTCTTTCTAGCAATTTCCTCAAACCACATGAGCATGGATATTTGCATGCATAACTACATATGCATAAGCATATGAATAAGAAACTTATTTTTAACGTTTATGTATTCTAGCCCAGTGATTGCCTTTCTCTCTGCTGACTACAAAACATAACTGAATCATATATATCATGCGTAGATTTTTATGTAGAAACCCGTAATTTTTTTCTTTTTTTGGCACCGGGGGGGGGGGGATTGCATCATCTCATTTTCCTTCTTCTTTTGGGTTCTAATTTTTGCTGTGGTTTGCCAAAAACAAATTAATTGGAAGAAGGTATGATGATAAAAATTGGTTGAATCTTGATTCTAGAAGAAAGCAACCTTTTCTTCCGTGTAAAATCGTTTATGAAAGTCAAAGATATCAAATGGATCAAATTCTACGTGGCACCTTCTCGCTCCTCTTATAATAGAATCGGGTTTAACTCTCTAAAGATTAACAAAAATACTTCAATATAAATAACGTATCAAGTACCAAAACTCTCACATTATCTGGTCTGAAAAGAGAAATATCTAGTCAACCTTCCCCTTATTTTTTTTTTGTAAGGAGACTGATTCGAACCCTGAAAGACACAATAGAGAGACTCTATTATTGCGTCAGGTCCACCCTTCAACAAAAATACTTCAGTATGTTTTAAATTTTTTATTTAATTTAAAAAAATATTTTGATCAATTCAAAATTATTTAATTTTAAAAGATTGCGAATAGATTTAATTGATATAATTTTTAGTTCTTTTGGTTCATGTCACATTACTAGTTCTCCGCTCATTGTTCAATTTGAACTTCACTTGTATAGTACGAGATTTTAGCATCAAGTAGGATTTTACTACTATTAATCACCTTTTTAAGTAAAAATAATAGAAAAAAGAGACAAGACCAATGTTCTTTAGGGGCATGGAATACCTGTCTGTCCTCAACGTCCCCAGACCCCGGGTCAGTCTCTGTTTCAAATTTTTTTCTTCAACTTGTTACTGAAGTTATTGCATTATCACGTGGGATTTGCATGCTTTTGTTTAATATTGTCTGTACGAGAGAGAGAGAGAGAGAGAGAGGAGCAAATGACCCCCTTGCTGAGGAATGCACCTTTCCCAAATCTATTGTTCGAATGGTTCGATTTGTTTTTGTTTTGGGAGTTTAAGTATGTTTGTATGTTTTTTCCTCAATAATTCTTTAAAAAAAAAAAATGAGGTGCAAGAGTGATTAATATTACTGTTTTGTTTTATTTGGATATGATGATATCCATAATTAATAAATTTGGAGTAAATTGGCTATAATATACTATTTATTTATTTGGGGTGGTGGGAGAGAGAGAGGGAGAGAGGGAGAGGGAGAGAGAGAGAGAGAGAGAGAGAGAGAGAGAGGACCCACAAGGGGTGGAGGGAGGGACACAAGATGGGGAGAGAGGGAGACAAAGGTGCGTGGCCAAACCGTCTGCAAGAGACATAGGAAGGGATCACAAACCCCACCGTCTCAACAAGGCCTTGCAATTCCATGCGGAACATCAACCATGTGCCCACATAATTTGCTTGCATCAATTGGGATTACCCTCCAAACCAAACCCAAAATGCAAATCATTTTCCTCATGATTGAAATTTTGAATGCATTCTATTTTAAATTGTAAATAATACACCAAAAAAGAAAGATAATAGGTTGTTTGCCATCAAAATATCTTACAAAATCGAAACCATATTCTGACATATTCTCTTACAACAAGAATATGTAATCAAATAAATAATCTTTAATAATTTAATTTGATCAACATATTATTTATTTACATTTGTCTAATTAGGGTTATTGGGCTAACTAATTATTCCCATAAATGGCTAGATTTCAATTCATATGTTTAAAAATATTGTACCAAAAGAGTATGTTGGGACAACCAAATATTTACTGACCTTCACATCTTTTAAAGAACTATTCACCTCACTATTGCCCCACCCTCAACCCCACCCAAAAAAATAAATAAATAAATAAAAAATAAAAAAAAGAGCTTTTCTCCTTTTTCTTAGCCAGATTTGCCTAGAAATCAACTTATGATTATTATTAAGCTTGGTATCACTGGCAGCCTGTTTTTGGTTCCGAGGTGACAATCGGGTCGAATTGGGTCAATAAGGATCGAGTTAAATTGGGTTCTGGGTCTATACATGTCGAACTCTGATCCATAATTTTTGGGTTTAGGTGTTAAAATTAAGCTTTTGGGTCTGGTTTGCTTTTTTTTGTAAATTGATTTTTTGTATTTGCATTTAATTATTATATTATGATAATAAAATATCTATGTAGTAATTTAATTTGAATGATTAACAATAATAAAATCATTTCTAATTTTAACTACTTAATTGCTTAATTTATAATATACTTAGCATAATTTATTATTTCATAATTTGAACTTTATAATACTCATAAGCCCTATGTACTATTTTTGTTATATGATATCAGGATAATAATCGTAACTTTAGTACAGTTTACTGTATGACAGAGTAAACCCCTTCCAATTCAATAATATTACACTATAATTTTTTTGTTAACATTTATTTAAGCTAATTTTTACTAATATTTTTATGCTTTGAAATAAATTTATGATTGGTTAATTTGCGTACACATACATAAGAAAAATAATGATCAATTATATTCTAATGTTATAAAAAGATTAGAAATATAACTTTTAATGCATTTTTATATCAGTTATTTTAATAAAAACAAGCGACGCAATTACCAGATCACACTCATTCATATATAATAAAAAAAATTTTAAAATTACAAATCTATAAAATTTGAAGTTTTGGGTGATTTCTAACTCTTGGGTTCGACTCGTTATTAAGACCTTTTTTTATTTCTAAATGAATATCTGTCACCAATTAGTTCTCAGGTCCAACTAATCCGATCAGACACTATAAGAGATTAAATCTTCCAATACTTATGTTTCCATTTTCAATGTTCAAATTTGAAAACTTGATTAAAAAAACCTAGCGTTCGATTGTTACATCCACATATCATTGATATTTTAATTTGGGATTCAAACTTAATATTTAAATAGTTTTAGTTTTGGATCCAAAAATCCTAGCCTCGACCGCCGTATTTATGGTCAAGTCTTGGGTCAAATTTCGAGATCAGACCGACTTTTGCTCCCACCCACAGCAATGGCTTCAACATTTTTTTTTTTTTTTTTTTAAATCAGGAACCGTCTGGTTCCCGGGTTTGCCATCAAATGGTCCTTGTAGTACTTCAAACTCTCACAGGTAGTTGTACCCATTGAAAAAATAAAAATAAACTCTCACAGGTGGCGTCTGCCCTAGTATCATGACTCGGGCATCATCCAGAGACCAACCCCTCATGCTACCCCATTTGGCATTTTCCATGTTCATGATCCTGTAAGCAAACCATATGCCAAAATACATCTCAAAACTCCAGTAAATGTCAATAGATTTCAACCCCATTTAGGGAAACCAGACCAGAAAAACAGACGGGAAAACGCAGGCCGGTCAAAAAGCCATCACTTGTATTGCTTAGTGTTCCTAAATGGGAGCAAACCATTAGCTGCAACAAGTTATTAAGAAACATGAATCGCCTAAAACAAAGCATATAAGGAAATTTCGTAATTATAAGATAAAATAAGAGAATTACGACTTGGGTTTCTTGGAAACTATACAAATCATGTGTCTCTGTACACAATCATTGGAAATCTTGTTATGGGAACAACATCAGAATTATATTAGGAAGAAGCAAAGGCATGGAAATCGTGGATAATGAAACAAAAGAGGCAAGGACGTGTGGTGCACAGTAGAATTCTAACCGAATGTGTTCTCCCCGCTGTATGTAACATAGAGAAAACCATCCTCGTCCTTTTTCTCATCATATATGGCAGAAATAATTGCCCCTACAAAGACAAGAAAACACCAAAACCCAGTCAGATTTCCGATCACGTAGCAGTAACGGGCTAATAAAAGCTCCATAATATAATTTAGCACATTACGAGCACCTGTGGGTGGAAGAACATTGTCCACAAATATGAATATTGCCTTCTCCGCACTAAGCTTGATTCTTTTGCGAATTACATAAACAAATTGTCCCACAGTCAAGTCAGCTGGCACTAAATACCTGCAATTATGTAACCCATTAATAACGTAGCTTACCACTGTCATGAACATAAACAGAATGTCAACAAAATTTAAATGCCATGGACAGACCTTGAAATCCAAATGCAGAACAAGAGGGGAAAGGTCAGAGAAGTGGAAGAAAATTCAAGTGTAAAAACAATATAAGATATAACTGGATTGTCATCCCTTTATCTTCTCTTGTTGGACCCTCAACCACTGGTCAGAGATCAGACTCCCATTAGCCAAATGCTTGCATCTTTAACTTGATTAATGTTTTACCATATCATTTGTGACACTCCAGCGAGTACATACAGGGATGAAGGAGAAAATTTTCTCGATGTTACTCGCTGCAAAAAGCTAAGCTCCCACTCCCTTCATCTTAGACCAATTTCCCTTCCACTAGAACTAACATAGCTGAAACTACAAAAATTAGAGCAGATCAACTCCTTTTGAAACAAATGACGTGCTATATAAATTGAGTAAAACTAATCCATCTCACTGGCAACCTGTAACTGGTATAGTGATGTCTCATGTAGAACAAGATAAATTGTAGTAACAATGGATTCCAAAACTGTGTTAATCTACATTGTAACCAGATGCCCCCCCCCATTAAAAAAAAAAAAAAAGAATTTAAGACCATATAGAATTAAAATTTCTTACTTTTTCTTATCTATGTTTGGTATGTCACTTCTCTCTGCCTTCTCCACAATCACCTTCAAGTTATAAGATCAGACTTAGAATCAGAGTCGGCAAAAGAACTGAAGAGCAACATATTATATTTGCTTACTGGCTGCATAATTAGTTCATTGCCCCAACAAAAATGAAATTGATGAAACATAAAAACCACGTACAGCAACGTAAATCAACAAAAGGTACGGAAAATACTTCAAACGCCATATCTGCGGAAGAACAAATGATCTCTTACCTCTCAGATAAAAATGAATAATACAATAGACATATGCAGATTATAAAGTAGATAACTGAAGCCAAATTGGCCATAGGAAAGACTGAGAGTTTTCCCATAATCACCAAATGAAGTCCACCAACTTCTAGCCTAGATTGGTCTTGTCAAAGTGTTCTGAGATGATGTCTACACAAGTGAATATATATTTCCCTATTACATAATCATCTAAATTGCCGACAAGACCTTCAAAGTTTCAATACCACTATCAAAGCAAAATGAAATACTTCAAAAGTCTGTTTATATGTAGCTCCCCTGTTCTCCAAGAGGAGGTATCTAAGTTGCACTGTCAACAATGAAATTAATGTGACAAGTAGTCTAAATCCGTAAACTGCCACTTGAAGCTCGTAAATCCTACATCAAAGAAAAAGAAAACCAGAATACTACTACGTGAGCTCAAAACCTCATGATCAAATATGTGCAGCACAAACTATGAGTTTCTCCTGCCCAAGGCACAGACCTCATCCTGGCACAAATATCACAAAATCAAGCGTGAACAAGTAGGAGTCCTTCTATAACTTAAATAGTATATAGCAACTCAGTAGTTTTCTGGTAAGTAGTTTTTGGTGCTCTTTAGTATATAATTAAGAGTGTGACACCATAAATCTTACAGCCATACAGATTTTTATCCAGTATAATCCAACAAATGATTGATCAGTGAACGCACAGGCCTTGCACATATGACTATCTCATCCAATTTACTTAGTAATGCTTGCGAAATGCTTGGTAACATTCGAGTCCCAGTAACTTTGGTCCATGAGTTTCATCAAGTGTGACATATATCATGCTCTCTCTCTCTCTCTCTCTCTCTCTCTCACACACACACACACACACACACACACAAACACTCACATTAAAAAATATCATGCAGACCTTTAATCGGGTATCATCCAACATAAACCATGAGTTTCATTAAGTGTCTAACATCTCAGTACTATTAGCAAAGAAGAAAAGCCACTATGTTCCTGCTTAACAGGATATGCGTCAAGTGCAACAACAAAATTGCAAGTAGCTGAAAAAGGATATGTTGCATGGCAAAGTTTTCAGCAAAAAATTAAAGCAAAATCAAAACTCCAGACCTTACCTTCAGACAACAAAAACCAACGTATATGGATAGTTACTGAAGTAAAGTTGTATTAGAGTATCTAAAATTTCAAATAATGGTTAATTTGCTGCAGAAGTAATTGGAGCTTACACATTTAAAGTGCTTAGTGAAGTAACAAAAGTGATCGTATGACCCACAAAATTATCAATCATATTATTGTTCTCAAGATTTTAATTTGAAAGCACCTTCATAATTTGCAAACTAATTCATGAAGTCCAGAGTACTGGAAGATACCACAACCAAAGTGCAACATTCCCAAGATGCCAAAAGTGTATCAATGGTTACACACATTTACTCCAAATCCCAAAAGCTACACACAGTATTTGCAAAATGCCAATCATTCAACTCAATGCTCGAACCTTCTTATTGAGGTCAATTTACAGTTGCCCTATAATAAGCTATAACACCTAACAAAATGATATTCTTATGCATATAATGCCTTCACAGCTTCAATACATATAACACCTCAAATACAACAATGACATGATATACAGCTCCTAATAAACCTATTCCTGGCATAACACAAGTACATTGAACAAATAACATAAACTGCTTGTAACCTATTCGAAATAATCCTATTATTACCAAGAGACTCGGCAAGAAATCCAAATTTATTACCGGAATTCTATCTGGGTATTTTTCCCTTATCCGAGCAGCCTCAGCCCTTCTCTTCTCTAGAAATTATAAAAAATTAAAAATTTTAAAGAACTGATTGTTTCCATGATATAGAAAACAGAACAAACATTTAGAAAAACTAAAGCCCATAAAACAAATCGATGTGCAATCAGCATTACCCACCAAGATCATGCTCCTGCTTGAAATAACTCTTCGCCATTCCTCCAAACCCTTCTCACTGTACCAAATTAAACAACTACTTAAAAAAAAAAAAGAAAAAAGAAAGAAAGAAAGCCCTTTAATCAACTACACTAGATAAACTCAAGGAATAGCGGACCATTCAAGAAAATCAAGAAAACACCAAATCCTCAATCGTAAATCTAAATTGGCAACAAATAAGAATTTCACAAACCCTAAACACTTCGAAGTCAAAGATGATCATTCGAGTTAACGACTAGGTCTAAATCACAACTCAAGATGACCCCAATAAGAAAATAAAGAAAGGGATTAAACTAAAGCACTGTTAATGAAGATTAAAAAAAGAACATCGGAGAACTTGGAAGGAAAAGGGGAAAAAGAAAAGAAAGAAACAATCGGAAAATTTGAAACTTCGGAAGATCATCGGACCAATCAAGTGACTCAGTCGAAGAGATTAAAACGAAAGTATAGTAAATGAAATTGAAACCTTAGAAAAGATTGAGAGAGAAGTTGAAACCCCAACCGGTACTCCTTTGAAATTCCCAGTTGAAATTGAAGCGATTGAGATGGAAGAAAACTGAGGAAGATAACCAAGGTGGGTTTTGTACGTCTCTCTCTCTCTCTCTCTCTCTCTCTCTCTCTCTATTTATTTAATTTGTTTTTTTTAATAATTTCGTCAAATTAGGTTATCTTATCAACTCATGAGATTGTGTGCAGGGGAAGTTTAGGTTGTGAATCCTTATGCTCGTAAGTAGACTTGGAGTGCGAGTAGCTTGAAAGATTGAAGAAAGTAAGAATATCGTACGGTTGATATTGTTTTGATGTGATGCAGGGTCCAGATTAAAGTCATCTTACGGTTGATATTGTTTTGATGTTATGTAGGGTCCTGATTAAAGTCAGTGCCGTGCACAGAAGATATTCCCAATAAGATTGCCGGTACATTTGGATACCCTCATTCTTCTCCTCCTTTTTTTTTATTTTTTTTTTATTTTGAATGTCCAGATTCCATTCAATTAATCCGATATAAATATTATAAAACTCGTTAAATAATTGATTCTCTTAATTTTTTTTTTAATTCTCAAAATTTTTGATTAACAGAATAAAGTATCTGAATATTATAAACTATCGAAAACTAGATCAAGAAACAAGATGCAAAGATTCAAGAAAATTATGGATAACTGACTAAAAAGATAGAAGAACAATCTCAGAACATGGAAGCTTATATGACAACAGTAGATGCTCGCTTTGCTTCCATTGTAAAGATGCTAAAGAAAGGAAAAAATGATGTACAAGATCGCAATCGAGTTACTCAATCTCCATTACTTTTCTCTCCAATAGAAGGGAGACCAAGAACAAGATCTCGAATGTTCAGAAGGGACCGCCTTAATCGTGGGCTCCTACCTAATCCCCCTAAAATTGAACTTTCCTTATTTATAGGGAAAAATCCTCGTATGTGGCTGAAAAAATGCAACAAATTCTTTGTTATTTATCAGATTCTCAAATCCAACTGGATTGACATGATTGAAATGTATTTGGAAGGAAAGCTGAAGTCTGGTATCAAGGGGTGAAACTAATCAAACAAGATATGAGTTGGGAGGAATTCTCTCAACTCTTGAACCAGCGCTTTGAAACAAAAGGGGTGCAAGATGAAATAAAGGAATTCAACAAACTTCAGCAACATGGATGAGTAGCAGAATACCAAGCAATATTTGAAGAACTTTGATTGATCATACTCCAGAAGAACCCAAAATTGACAAAATCATATTTCATTTCCAGCTTCGTTAGCGGACTGAAAGAAAAGATCAAGCCCATGCTTAGGATGCTGAGACCTATTACTCTATTTCAGGTCTTTGAAATAGCTACTCTGCAAAAACAATCAATATAATTGACCAAGAATAGGAAAGGAGATCCAAGAAGGAACTGGGATCCTGGAGAAATGTCAGGAGGATTCAAGAACCAAGGAGGGGCTACTCAGAAGGGAAAAGGGTGGTCAAAAAAGAATGAGTGAGAGGATAAAATACCAAAAATTTCAACTCAAGAAATGCAGTTTAGAAGAGCAAATAACATATGCTACAAATGTGGGAAAAAATACACTCCAAGCCATCAATGTAAATTCAAGCACCTTAATATGATCATAGCAGCAAAGGAAGAAGGAGATTCAGAGGTTACTGATAGCAATTGAGAACTAATTGAGAAAGTGGTTGAGGTACCTTGTGTGCTTTATCCAATTCATTAAATATGAAGACTATAATATTACAAGGAACCCTGAATGAGATGGTGATATCAGTGTTAGTTGACACAGGAAGTTCTAATAGTTTCCTAAACAAAGAATGGGTTGATAAACTCAATATGCAGACAGAAGAAGCTAAACCTTTACATGCCTGACTAGCAGATGGGAGCTTAGTGAGTAGTTATACAATGGTCAATGGGGTTAAATGGAACATAGAAGACTATAATTTCTCTTTTGATCTCAGAATAATTAATTTGGGAGAGTGAGGCATTATTTTATGTATGAATTGGATGTACAACTCTAGTCATATTACCTTTGATTTTAAACAACTACAAGTCAAGCTGGTGGATGGAAAGCAGGAGATGATTTTGATAGGTAAAGTTAAGGATCCTAAAATGAAGTTGATAAGAGGAAAGAATACAAGGAAGTTTAGAGAACAGCAGATAAGGAGCTGTGTTATATTCTCTATAACTGTACAAAACTAGGATCAACTATTGTAGACATCAGTTTCTACATTATTCCAATAATTTGATGATGTGTTTGCTACACCAGAATCACTACCACCAGAAAAACCCCATGACTATCCCATTATCCTAAAACCAGAGGCACAACCCTTTAAACTTAGACCCTACAGGTATCCTCATTCACAGAAAGTTGAGATTGAAAAACAAGTGCAAGAAATACTGAATAATGGGATCATCCGACATAGTAACAGTTCATTTGCTTCTCCAGTATTATTGGTCAAGAAGAAGGACAACACACTGAAGGTTTTGTGTGGACTACCGACAACTTAATCAATTGACCATCAAAGACAGGTATCCAATCCCCAATATTGATGAATTGTTAGATGAATTACATGGTTCAAACCTGTTTTCCAAGCTAAACTTGAGAGCTGGCTACCATCAGATCAGAGTCAAACCTAGGGACATTGAGAAAACAACTTTCCAAACACACCATGACCACTTTGAATTTTTGGTAATGCCCTTTGGACTCACAAATGCACCAGCCACTTTTCAGTCTCTAATGAACCATATATTTCAACCTTACCTCAGAAAATTTGTACTGGTTTTCTTTATGATATTCTAGTCTATAACCCAGATTTTCCTACCCATATTCAGAATCTTAGATATGTCCTTTTAATTCTTAGATAAAACCACCTATTTGGCAAACACTCTAAATGTACATTTGTATAACCCCAAGTTAAATACCTAGACCATGTAGTTTCAGGATCAGGAGTTAAAATGGACCCTGAGAAGACTGGGTGTATTGTGTCCTGGCCTATACCAACCTCTGCTAAGGATCTCAAAAGTTTATTAAGATTGACTAGATATTATAGGAGGTTTGTTAGGAACTATGGCCTAATTGGAAAACCATTGAATGATTTACTTAAGAAATAGAGTTTTTCTTGGAATGGGGATACGGATAGAGCCTTTCAACAAATGAAACTTGTATTGAGTACTGCTCATGTAATGAGGCTGCCAGACTTCATAAAACCATTTGTAATTGAAACCGATGCCAGTTCTAAGGGTTGGGGAGCTGTCCTAATATAAGAGGATCAACCTATTGCCTATCTAAGCAAAACTTTAGGTAGCAGGAGCCAGGGTTTTTCAACTTACGAGACGGAACTGATAGCAGTGGTTATGACAGTAACAAAATGGAAACATTACCTGGTGGGATATCATTTCATCATCAAGACAGATCATCAAAGTCTGAAATACCTCTTAGAGCAGAAGTTAACTTACAATCTACAACACAAATGGCTCACTAAACTTTTGGGGTCAGATTATGAGATTCAATACAACAAAAGGACAGAAAATAAAGTTGCTGACGCATTGTCCAAAAGAGAAGTTGATACAAATGAACCTCAACCTGGAATGATTAAAGCTATGTCAATCATACAACAATACTGGCTTAAGGAGATCATTCATAGCTATACTGATGATGAGGAGTGTCAACAGCTCATAGCTCAATTAGCTATAGAACCTCAAGCCAATACCAATTTCTGATACACTGATGGTATACTAAAATTTAAGAGAATCTATGTTGGGAGTGGGAACCAATTGAGAACAAGAATTATTCAACAAATGCATGATTCAGCTTTAGGAGGGCATTCAAGATAGCAATGCACATTGCAGAGAGTCAGAACAACCTTCTATTGGCCTTCAATGAAAACTGTAGTGGTCAAATTTGTTCAAAAATGCGATGTTTGTTAGAAAAACAAACATGAGAACAGTCCTTATCCAAGATTATTACAACCATTACCAACCATTACCAATTCCTACTCAAGCATGGTCTCAAATCAGTATGGATTTTATAGAAGGGTTGCTGGAATCCAATGGTTACAATACCATCCTGTAGTAATTGACAGACTTACCAAGTTCAATCACTTCATTACCTTACAGCACCCTTATACTACCCTCAAAGTAGCTTAGTTATTTGTTGATCATGTATTTAGATTACATGGGCTACCAGGTTCCATTGTGACAGATAGGGATAAGGTGCTCACAAGTTTGTTTTGGCAGAAGTTATTCAGAATTATAGGGACTCAATTGAATCTCAGTAGTGCATACTATCCACAGTTAGATGGGCAAAATGAAAGACTCAATCAGTGTGTAGAATGTTAGTGCATGACTTTGGATAGACCAGGTCTTTGGATACAATGGTTGAGTTTGGCGTAATGGTGGTACAATACCAATTTTCACTCTAGCATATAAATGACACTCTTTGGAGCTTTGCATGGATATAAACCTAGAGTTATTCCCACAAGACCTTACTTTGATACTGTCAATCCTTCAGCTGAAAGCTTTGTCAGAAACATGCAAGCAATGTTGTAGATCCTTAGAGATCACCTAACCAAAGTTTAGAATAAAATGAAGACTAATGCTGATAAAAATAGGTCTGAAAGAGAGCTGTAAGTGGGAAATCTAGTCTATCTCAAACTTCAACCATATCGACAACAATCTGTGGAATTGAGAAAGCAACTTAAGCGATCCTCCAAGTTCTATGGTCCTTATCCTATAGTGGATAGGGAAAGTAGCATACAGGTTGCAACTACCCCAAGGTTCCAAAATTCATCCAGTATTTCATGTTTCTTTACTCAAAAGGAAGGTTGGTCCTAATCAGGAAATTATGCCCCAGCTGCCTTTATTAGGGACTGACAAACAAGCTTTAGTAGAACCAGAACTAGTGCTGAAAAGGAGAGTGATCATGAGGAATGGAGAACCAGTCACTCAATGGTTGATCAGATGGATCAATCTCAATCCAGAAGAAGCTACTTGGGAGGATATGAGATTCATCAGATCACAATTTCCAAATTTCAGTTCTTGAGGACAATGACAATTTTAAAGGGGAGGGAATTGTAATAGAAAGAATTTGAAGTGTCCATTAACAGCTAGCAACTACCAACTAAAGGAGGTAGTTAGAGATGGACAAAAGTTTAGTTAGAAACAATTAGCAGTTAGGTAGATTAGCTCAACTCCTCCATGTACATATAGATTGTAACGAGAAATGCAAGGCAATGAATAAAAATTGAATGTTCCTTTCTTTTCTCTCTCTCTCTTTCACTCTTTCTCTTTTCCTCTCTTTAATATCTCCTTCTAACCTCTTTTCTTATCTTTTTCTTCTCTGCAGCTCTTATCTGTGACACTTCTTAACTTCCATTCCTTACCTACATTAGCTTACCATCAGAACAACCCTCCCGAGAATAGTAATTTCTCTCAGTTCTGTCAACTGTACACTTCCTTCTTCAAATTCTGAACTTTTCATTCTATACTTGGCAATTCTTTCCTTACTTCTAGAAACCTGTTACACACACACTCTCTCTCCCTCTCCCCCCTCCTATCACGCCTCGATCCACAATCCAGAAGTCGTAAACAGTCGTCCGTTATTTTGGATACTAACCCAACCGCGCCACGTATCTCAAGGCAACGTAAGGCTAATCATAAAACAGTCATATATATTTTCAAAATCATTTTCCCAAGTCATTTTTCTACTCAAAGTAATAAATATAAAGTTCTTGTATATATATAAAGTATTTAGTCAGTACATACAGTCAACACATATGATCAACTAATAACCTCAAAATACAGCGGAAGATAATTACCATAAGCAGTCTCCGATACTACGTACGTCGAAATAAGTCAATGTGTCTCTCCAATAACTAACTCTGTAGAGATTTAAAAATATTGAGAAGTGAGTATAATCAAATATTCAGTGAGTGAAAAATCCATGACATATAATTAATAAGTGAGGTGAGGATAGAGTGTCAAAGTCATAAATATATATATATATTTATATATATATCCATGCAAAACATATTATCAAAATCATAGCAATTTCAACATAGTTTTCTATCTAATCAAAACATATGCATCCAAAATCTCATGTCATAAATCGCAGGGTCATGTCAAATCATGTTCTCGACAAAGGTCTATCTCGACCAATGATGAGCCACCAAGGGGTTTTTGAATATAAATGGAAAACAACCTCAAAACCTTGGCATTGGTGTCGGGTCTCCCCAAGTGCTCAACTGAAACGTCATTCAATCATCTCCTTTCGATTCAACTTGACTAGTCTAAAACATAGTATCATATACATGCCACCCAACCATGTGGAGTGTCTGCGTCTCGTAACATCGCAAACGTACGATAATCTATATAATGAGACGGGTCTACTATAGCATACGAGGTGAGTCTGTGCGGGACGACGTCTATCATATCATATTATCATGGCTATAAGTACTATCCCCAATCTACTATCAAGGGAATTCAGATACTAATGTCTGAATACTTAGTCTCGCATCAAAATAATCAATAAACCAACCGTGTCATACATTTCGAGGAAAATCATGAAAATCCAATATAGTATATTATAACATATATCATCAAAATACATTTCATGATTTAAAACATGTCACATATATTTTTCATCAAAATTCATGGATGCATATTTTAAAAATTTTGAGGTACTCTATTTATCACAAAATATGTTACTAGTCATTTAACAAAACCCTTTTACAATCATTTCACAAATCATGTTTTGAAAATGATAAAATATGGTTTTACTTATTAATTATGTGGCAACAGTAAGATCTACTCACCTTGACTGGGGAGGGTATGACACTTCCCCTAAATTTTCTCATTTCTCAAATGAGTTACCCTTCATACAACTGTGTCTCTACGTCTAAATCAATAATAAGCATAATTCATTAATTTAATTATTTTGACAACAACGCATCGTCAGACTATAAAATGTATACATATACATATATGTATATGTTTTTATGTATACTCTATGTGTCTCCACGGACGTTCCCTCGTTAGTACTTAATTTTCATCATAAATATACTAGTCTTTATTTCTTACTTAAATATAATATAAAATCAGGTCACTTATATGTTTATAGTAAACTCCTAAATTCCACTTAGCAAAATAATCTCAAATTTCATAATTTTCCTCTTACGCAGGTAAATTCGTGATAATTGTCTCTATGTAAATCGAATTCGAATGATTCAAATTGTTAATTAAAGCTAAGGCATATATCTACATTTTTCATGTTTAACTCATCTCCAAATTCCCACTGCATGAATTTATAAAAATCTATTTTCAATACAGTTCGTATTTATATAACTAAATTTGCGTAGTTTTGGTAGAAAATTCATATCTCAGTATATATACCTCTGATTTACATGATTTTAAGTTCTACTAAAAGATAAAAGACAACCGTACAACTTTCATGTTCAGAATTTCCCTTAATTCTAAGTGCAGAATTTTATAAAATTTTATTTCTGCCTCAGTTCCAGTTCTAAATTATGCTTTGCACAGTTTCAGTAAAAATACCATAACTTCCAGCATACTACTCCGATTCAAGTGAATTTTATCTCATTTTAAAGATAAGATAGAAACCTAAAAGTTTCATGTTTAGAGTTTTCCCTAATTTTATCCAAACTTATCTTAATATTTAAATAAAATTACTGATCGTGTACATGATCGTGAATAGATTTTCAATTTTTACTGTTTCTTCTAAAAATCACCATAATTTCATTTTTTAATAAAAAATTTTACATCATAACTCATTTTAAAGTTTAGGGAATCTAGTTTTACCAAAACCAAACCAATCTAAATTTTAATCATCACAAGATAAAATATCATGGAATTACTTCAGTTTGCTGACCATGCTAGCTTACTTGAACAAACCTATTTCATGGGACCAATTTAATCCAATGTATACTCAAAGAAAAATGTATTACCTATTTAATAAGATCTTGACATCCAAATATTCATCACCAACACTATCCTTTAGCCCTTGATCACCATATCTTGCAATACATATATATCAATATAAAAACCTCTATATCATACTAATATTATCTAAATAATTAAAATCCTATCAACTAAAGATTGTCCTTACCTCTTCAACACCTCAAGTGCTTGGATGAACATAAGAAATTTTCACTTCCTACACTAGAACTCACGGCCAAGAGGGTAAATTTTGAGAAGAAAATGACGTCCAATGTTTGAAACAACTCATTTATAAAAACCTAGTAAAAATTTTGACCATTGATTCATTTCCTTGCAAGATCTCTACTCTACACTTGTCCTAACTCTTTCTCCCATGCAAAGTTGTTTACAAGCTACGTTCATGAATCATGCACCTTCTTCATGTCAAATTCGGTCATGATAAATTCTAACCACAAAGAAAGGGGTCCAATGAGAATTCATGTAATGATTTTTCAACCAATGAGATTTCTCCTTGGTAGAATGAGTTTAGGTAACCACTATATGTGCTCTTGGCCAATGGTTGATCTCCAATTGTCATTCAATTATTGGTTTTGTCACTTAGTCCCTCTAGTTCTCATATTTGCACTTTTAGTCCCTAAACTTTTCAAAAATTGTAAATTTGACCTTATGCTGTTTTTTTTTTTTTTTCCAAATTTTCATATTCACTTTTTAATGCTTATACTTAAATGTTTTGGTTTTTGTTAACCATTTTTAATGATTTTAGGGTTTGTTGGCACTTTTCAAGAAAATTTTTGACTTACTGATATAATTTTTTGTTTAAGTGATTTTAAGGGTAAAGTTTTAGAAATTTCAAATCACGTGTCTCAAATGGATGCAATATCATATATATGAACATGAGGAGAGTACATCATACACCGAAAGTCGGTATTACACCTCCCCTCGACGCTAAACCCCGACTCTAGACGGGTTTGTTGGATACTCTCTCTCTCTCTCTATGTCTCTCTCAGCATTAAATCCCGACTTGGAATCAATTGCAAATGAAAATCAAGTTAACTTGATTCGTGAATAAATTCTTGTTCTTAAATTGAAAAATCAACGAGTGAAATTCAATTGAAAATAATAAAAATAAAAAGCATAAATTTTTATTTTCAAATTCTATTTACAAATTTATTTTAAAATTAGTAATTAGAATAAAATGATTTTTTTAGATATAAAGTTCGATATAACTCGAACTCTAGTATAATTTATTTACAATTCTATAATTTTGTTATTGATTTAAAATTTTATATTTTTGTATGTTGGAACTAAAATTTATTTTTTTCTAAATACTAAAATTCCATCGAAAATATGAAATTTAAGAACAGTACAAATATTGAATTTCTTGGGCAGGCGAGGTGTGTGGCAGCAGAACTGGCAGGCGTGAGGACTTGCTGATCATCATAGGAGGATTTCTTTGTGTTGGGTCCTGGCTTATATCCAACCCTTTTTTTTTTTAATAGAGATATGTAATTAAATGAAATGAAATTAAAAAATAGAAGGATAAAAGTGAAAACTCTGCCTGACAGGCTTACAACCAACCCTGCCTCATTGCATCGTTCTCCTTGTGGTATTGTAGCTGAACAATCATACAGATATTTGTTCTGGATTCTGAATCATTACTCCAATTTTCTCCCTATATATGTATATATATATGGGTTCCAACCTACCTAAACCCAGTCCACATATGTATAGGGACCCAACCCATCATGGGCTCACCAGGAAATATATATAAATATATATATATATATATATAGTGCTCAAGACACTTCACTCATTGTTCAATATTTAAGATTTTACGCTGATAAATCTAAATTAATTCTTTTAAAGATCTTCATTTGGAGGGTGGGGGTCTCTCAATGTAGACTATTTTGTACCTAAGTCGAGAGACGAGAACTTGGTTAAAGAGTTTGAAAATCTTATCCATTAGACCAACTGACCATTAAGACTGAATAATATTTTGCATGAACTGGGAATTACAATCTTTAAATAAGCCTTTTATTTCCATTTGTTTTTTGGATTAAGATGGGGCTCCTTCCTCCCCCAAAATTTTAAGAAAGAAAATTATATGTATATAATTATAAAATTTATAATTTTGAATATCATTTATTTTTAAAAAATTATATCCATTATACAGTTTAAAATTATGTTGTATTTCATCTCTAAATAAATAGCCAACTTTGTCCTAATTACGGGCATAGGTTTCGTCAATTCTTTTTAACCAATGATTCATGAAATCTCAGACACATCTTAGTGAGTTTGATATGAAACTGAATTATCCAATTCACTATCTACATATTATAATAAATTTTTTGTAACATACATTACTAAAATATTTAAATATTTACTTCAACGAAAATAAAAGATTTAATCTGTTTAAATTATCTCCCAGCTTTCAACTTTCACCTTTTTCTTTTATGTTTGTCCTTGACCTTTTTTTACAGTTATTTTTACTTTGTTTAATTTTTATTACTCTCAACTATCACATCTCACTTGTCTCTTTCATCTTTACCTCCCACATTTTTATAATTATTTTTACTTTATTTATTTTTTTCTTTTTTTAATCAAAATTTCTCAATTAGCTACGTGTTACAAAAGTCAATAAAAAAAGGAAAATTATGAAACAAGTTGTCCTAAAAGTGCACAAAAAAAGGTTGTAAAAGTTAGTGACCAACAAATCTCCGGTGATGGACCTTCTTGTTTCAATCTAGGGTCATAAAATAAATATAATAATAATAAACATAATAAAATACTAATTCTAGCCTCTTTTTTTTCAAGAAAAAAAGAAAAGGAAATAAAATATAAAATAAAAAGCCGAGCCCCTGTTCATCTGCCGGGTTAAAAGGCTTCTCTGCAAAACACATCAATGAGAGCTAGCTAGTGTGCCGGAAAGAATTCCAGTCCAGACCCTTAACTTGCAAATATTTCAAATCAAAGGGCTATTTTCGGTACTTGGCCCTTTTGAGTAAACGAATTTACTACGTGTCATTTTCCCAACAGTTCCACTGTCAAGATGACTTTAATCCGGTGGCTGTTTTTGTTTAAGACTTTTTCACCCAGACATGACTCCCCCCTTGTCCTCTTGAAAAGGCCTAACTGGACGTGAAAGTCTTGAATCTTTTTGAAAATGTGAGAGGAGGTACAGATTTCAGATCATAAATCAATTTAAGGGCTCAAACGACGTCGCCGCCATTCTTGGCTTTCTGTTCCAAACTCGGCCAAATTCGATTGCAGGCGAAATAAGGGGCCTACCCTAAGGAAAATAAAAGCCTCCAAATCATCCTATTTTCTCTTTTGGGTGCAGAAGAGTACACCCATCATTCGCATATACATCGGATGCCTTTTAGTTATAAATGATAATTACATTTTTTTGAAATGAATGATTTAGAATTTATTTTTTTAATTAAAAATTTTAAATTTAAATCTTAAAAATAAATTTAAAAAGTCACACTTTTAAAATAAACCCCAATCGATAAAAAAATAATAAATAAATGACGTATGTGGTCCCGTGTCAACAGCGGCCACCGCTATTGCCACCACCAGACTCTTCATCTAATGAACAATGAGTCATTATCTTTAGGTTCTTTTTTTTAATTTTTTATACATGATAAACTCTAAAATAAATCTAATTACTTTTAATACATATTAAACATTAAATTATATTATACATAATTCATATATCTAGTCAACTTATAAAATTAAATCTTGACATCCTCAACCCCCAGTCGAACTCAGTTATCGTTTATTTAATTTATGAATTTGGATCATTGATCGAATTGAATCGTGAGTTGGTCGCAAATTGGTTCAATTCATTTTCACCCCCCAAAAGTACTATAGGTGAGTAATTTATTTTATTTTGAATTTATATTTATTAATTAAACAAAAAATTATATAAAAACATTTAGTTGGTTAATAAAATGACTTAATTTATTTATTTAATTAAAAAATTGAACACAAATTTCATTTTTATACTTGTTTATATTAAAATATTTATAATATATATTTAAAAAATATGTTATTTATCATGATTAAAATAATTTTGATTTTCTCAAAGATACAATACTTTTATTAATTTGATAGATCAATTCGTAGAAAAAAGTTTTCAAAAATAATTAAGCACATCAATTTTTTGAACAATTAAGAACCTTGGTTTACATGAGAAACAATATTTTCCGATGGCTTTCTTGATAAGCAACTAAACTACTTTCAATAAGATTAATTTATCTTAGAGTATGTTTGGCAAAACTTTTTTTCTCATTATATTCTCTTTTTAAGGAAAAATAAAAATTAATATTTTTTTAAAAAAGTTAAAAGTTATTTGACATTTTTATTTTTAAAAACTTCTTCTATATTTCTTTTTATAAATAAACTATTTGATAAAAAAAAAATTTATAGACTTTATTTTTAATAAAATTATCATAAAAGATATACATATAAAATATAATTTTTTTCTCTTCACCATCAGTTAATTAAAATCATATATTTACATTTTAAAATAAAAAGTATAAATACCAATATTTAAAATAAAAATAAATTAATTATTTTTCTAAACTATTAAAATCAAACATTTATAAATATAAAATCATTTTTATATAATATAAAGAACTAAAAAATTTGAAAATAATATAACTCATATATTTATGAATACGCAAATCACACAAATTGAATAAAAAAATTATGAATATATTTGGAATTTATGAATATATTTAAAATTTATTAAAAAAATTTAAAACCACACAAGTCATATATTTATAAACATTTATGTCATGTAAATAAAATAAAAAAATATTTATAAACATATTTGAAATTTATAAATATATTTGAAATTTATAAAAAAAATATTTAAACCCACCTAAATAATATATTTATGAAAACCTAAATCATATAAATAGAATAAAAAATATTTATGAATATATTTGGAATTTAAAAAAATATATTTAAATCCACCGAAAGGATATATTTGAAATTTTATATTATTAAAATGAAGATATAAATGAAATAAAATAAATATAGTTCTAAAAAAGCTGAATCATTAAAAAAAGAGAAGGAAAAAATCTTTTCAAAAGTTTATCCTTCAGAGTTACTTTTACCATTTTTTTCATTAAAAAAATTATTTGTAAGGAGAAAAAATTTTATTTGATAGGGTTTCTCTTTATAAGGAGAGGAGAAGATAAAAAAATTCTTGTCAAATGGCACTTAATTTATTTTATTTTATTTATAATATTTAATTAAAATTATAAATAATTTAAAAGTAAAATATTTATAACAATATTAGTAATTTTTTAAAAAAATTTAGGGCCCACGTTTGAACAGTTTTGCGATGATCTTCGCGTGTCCACGAGTTGTGATGGGCGTCACCGCCAACTGATAACTTTAAACAGTTGCAAGGGTTGATCTGAGCCACAACCTGTCCGTCCAATTAAGTTTCGGAGGCAGGACCACGGACCAGCTACGCTGTTCCACTTCATTTACGTCAATGACCCTGGATCATCCACTAAGCGACGTCGTTTTACGGCGTTACTTTCCATGCACGGAAAATATCTCTAAGCCGCAAAGGTCACTCAACAGTGCTGGAAAATTGCCCAGCTGTTTTTGCGAGTAAAGAAAAGAATAGAGAGGGAGGGCATTTTGGGAACATTGAACCGTCGGCTTTTGGGATTTTTTGCTGTTAGTGCTGCAAAACGTCGTGGGGTTCACAGTTTTTGTAAGGAAAATAATTAATAATTTAAAATTTTCTCATTTATTGGGGGAAACAATTTAATTTAATTAACTTAAGGTTACGATTTATTTAATTAATTTTAATTTATTAAGAGGTAAAAATGTTTATGGATAATAACTGCATCACTGTTTCAAGTAAATGGAGGTTCTTCGTGGCTTCTTTTTTCTAAAGTTTTTGGTTTTTTTATAAATAATATAATGATTATTGAATTTCAGTTCCATTTTTAATATAATAATATGAGATATCTTTTTTTCTTTATTTTGCTTTATTCTCTATACATAATTTTCAAATAAATAATAATAAACATATAAAATAACTTAAAAATTAAATGTCGATGACAATTACTTAATTTCATTGATAAATTTAAAATTATTCAACCCTAAATTACTTTTATTTTTTGCTAATATAATTTAATTTATCAAATTTAGTGTATTTGGTCATTTGATCTATACCATATCATGCTTTATAAATTACTATGTGTATCTAATTTACTGGCACATGTATCAAAAAAAAAAAACAATCTCATATTTTCACAAAAATAAAATCACACCCGATTACATCTTCATAATTTTGAATTCTAAAACCCTACTTTAACACTTTCTCTTACCTGTAGTATCTGATTTTTCAATATTTAATTTCCAAATTTTGAATTATCACCGATTAAATTAATTAAGGATCACACATTTTTCCCTTTGAATTAAATTCTATTACAACAAGTTTTGAGTTAAACTTACAAAAGCTCAATATTGTGTACTAATAGTACTTAATATTTTTAGCAATAATGGATTTAAAAAAAAAAAGCAAATACATATCTCCCAAAAATGGAATTATAAAATACTCTAATTATTATTTAGTTTGAAATAATTTCTTTTGCCTCAACTTTTGTTTGTTCGTCCTTAATTCTTTTAAAAATAAAAAGAAACACATTCAAGAAAATTGATATATTTTAATCTAGTTGAAAGTCGAGGGCATTTATTATCAATATGGCCACAAGAAATACAACAATAAGGTAATATGGCCATAATCTAACTTAATTTATTTTAATTTCATTTTAATTTTGAAAATTTTTTAAATAATATAAATAAAAATGAAAATTGTCATTAAATTTTAATTTTTTATATTAAAAATATTATATAAACATAGTTTGGCCTAAATTTAATTTTCCGAAACGTCTTAAATATGATTCACATCTTTATTCATTAATGAAAAATCTTTTGTCAATCCCAAGGGAAGTCAAAAACGGAAAAGCATGAGAAGAAAATAAAAGGCGGCAAACTGATGAAGGGTAAAAGTAAAAAGTAAAAAGTAAAAAGTAAACTCAAGACACAGAGTTACGGTCTGACGTAGAATATATCCGATTGGAGGAGAAAAAGAGAAATTAATACTAACGTGAACAACACCATAAAAAAATGACTTCAAAGTGAGAGAGAGAGAGAGAGAGAGAGAGGGGGGGGGCGTGGACTTGAGCTTGACCCCTTTTTTAATGATATACGCATCCATGGCAGAACAGTGAAAGAGTACGGGGCTACTGCTACCAGACAAGGGTAAAAAGAAAGCGAGATAGAGGGAGAGAGACAGGGAGGTGTGACGTGGTGTGGTTTTTTTTTTTTTAGTGGGAGAAAAACCAGGGTATGGTGCTCAAATGGGGTCTCAGAGAGCGCCATGGAGAGAAGTACCCTAAAACCAAAAAGAACACCTGTATTATCCAAAATGGGTCTCTTTGGATCTAACCCAGATACCTTAAGATATTTCATCTTCTTCAAATCTTGTTCAGTTTTTCAATTAGCGGTCACCCTTTGAAAAAACCGAAAGAATTTAAGACCCCATCCCATCCCATTCAAAGGAAAACCCTCCTTTTGTTTTTTCTCTCTCCTTTTGTTTTTGGTGTGTTTGAATGATCTTTTGTCTGATATTTCAGGAATGCCCTTGGATTTTCAAAGCAATGGTGTGTTGAAAGTTTCAGGGTTTCCTCTAATTTACTCTTCTTGTTGGAGTAAAGAAGAAGACGAGGGTGGCGGTGGTGGGTCTGTGAATAGCGAACCCACTTCTGTCCCGGATAAAATTCGAAGCCCGAGCCCACCCACTTCAACTTCAACCCTCTGCTCCTCTCTCGGCGGCGGTGGAAACGGCGGAGGAAGTGGTGGTGGTTGGGACAACACAACGGCGCTGGCGGCGGTTTCCGTTAACTCACATAATAATAAAGTATGTCAGAATCCTCTGCTTCAGGACAGTGGTGGTGGTGTTGGTTTAATTGAGGATTCGTCGGCCTTGTTCGGTGGCCGGAAGGAAGGATGGGATGCGGAGCTCCACCGGATTCCGATTGGGTTTGAAGATTGGGGAAGCATGTCGCCGCCAGATACGGCGGCTATTCCCGCTCAGGAGCCGCCGTTGTTTCAATTGATCGCTGGGGATGTGGATTTTGATGCCACATTGAATCCGAAACAGCTGCTTGAGTTCAACGGCAGCCTAGTCAACCAGAATGTAGGGTTTGAAGAACCTATTCTCGAACCCTGTTTGGGTAATTTGGTTATGAATGGTAATTCTTGTCTAGGTTTTAATGGTTCTGGTGTTGGTCAAATGAATCCAAGCAAAGATTTTTCTGGGTTGGTCGATTTGAAAGGTATTGGTCAGGGCACCTTTAACAATTTCAATCTTCAAGTGTCTTTGCCTCAAGGCGGGATTCATCAGCAACAAGTAATTGCAACTCCCCAGCAAATTACCCTAAATCATCAGAACATGAATTTTTCTCCCACAATGTTGAATGCCCCTGAAGAGTTTGTGCAGGCTCAACCAAAGCGACATCAACCAGGTCCAAGCTCTATGAACCCGGTTCAATTTGGGTGGGGCTTAACTCAGCAAATGCAGGCATTTCCACAGCCTCAATTTCAGCAAAAACCGGAGTTGAATCAAAAGGTGGTGGATGTGAGTGAAGGAATGTCTCATACCCAGAACCAAATTCAGCGACATGATCCAATCAACCAGCTCCTAAAGGCATTGCAGCTGGTAGAGAATGGGAATTTCTCTCACGCGCATGAGATATTGGCGCGGCTCAATCTGCAGCTCTCTCCTGTTGGGAAGCCCCTTCATAGAGCTGCATTCTATATTAAGGAGGCTTTGCGATTGCTCCTCCTTTCAAACAATCCAGTCACCTCACCATCGAGGAGTCTAAGTCCACTTGATGTAGTCTGCAAGATGGGTGCTTATAAGGTCTTTTCTGAAGTGTCACCCGTTCTGCAGTTCGCGAATTTTACTCGGAACCAGGCCATTTTAGAAGCTACTGGTGATGCTAGTCGCATTCATATCATTGACTTTGATATTGGGTTTGGTGCTCAATGGGCTTCATTCTTGCAAGAGCTTCCAATGAGGAATAGTAGAGGTTCCCCTTCATTGAAAATCACCGCATTTTCCTCTCTTTCCTCTCATCATCCCATTGAGCTCACCCTTATGCGTGATAATTTAGTTCAATTTGCTCATGATATTGGTGTTGATTTTCAGCTTGAAGTCGTGAATTTTGATTCTCTTGATCCCATTTTGCTCCAAATGCCGGTCTGTGGACCCTCTGGAGCTGAGGCGGTTGTTGTGAATTTCCCCACTTGGTCCTCTTCAAACTGCCCGTCAGCTATTCCAGTTATGCTCCAATTTATAAAGCAACTCTCCCCCAAAATCGTTGTGTCATTGGATAATGGGTTTGACAGGAATGACCTACCCTTCTCTCTCCACATCCTCCATGCCCTTCAAGCCTATGAAACTCTTTTGGACTCTCTTGATGCAGCCAATGTAAGTCCAGATGTTGCGAACAAAATGGAGAGGTTACTACTCCAACCTAGAATTGAATGCACTATTTTGGGGCGATGGGATGCTCCGGCCAAGTTGCCGCCTTGGAAAAAACTCTTTAGTTTGGCCGGGTTCTCACCTTTGATGTTTAGTAACTTCTCTGAATCACAAGCAGAATGTATACTGAAGAGGACTCCAATAAGGGGATTCCACATTGAAAAGAAGCAGGCTTCGCTTGTGCTATGCTGGCAGCATCGAGAGCTCGTCTCTGTTTCTGCTTGGAGGTGTTAAAAGGTTGATCTCTGGTTATATAATTTCTCCAAAGAGGTACCCAACTGGTTATTCGCAGTCTAGTACTTTGTTTTGTGGTCCAATGCTTGTCAATTTTCTTGCTTATGAACTTCCGAGCTCCTGAACAAATAGTTTAGTCTTATCTTGATTGATGAATATTTCCATTTTCCATTTTCATTTCCAGAGACAAAGAACATTTAACTGGAAATTGTAGTGGTTGATGGTTACCATCAATCTTCAATATAAGTTTTCAAGTATGCTATCTTGATGCCATTGTGATGAGCTGCTTATACTAATCTTGTGGAGCTTGTTTATTGTTATGAAAGAGGTTAAGACGTCTCATCAAATGCTTTACTAACTTGTTGAATGGATTTAATCTTTTGCTTCACGATGTCTCCATGTTTTTAGGTAATCCATATGCTAATTTTCTTTTTAAGGTAAAGAACCTATAACTTAGGCAAGCAAGAGTGTGGTGGTTTCTGTCTCAAAATTAGTTAAACAACATCCTTCTTCTCTAGGTTAAGGACCATAGCAGGTTTTTTGTAATTGTGGAATGAGACTGTAACTTTCTCTGTGGAAGACACAGAAAAGCCAAGTTATGTCTTGGGATGTGTCATGTTAATGCTTTTTGCTTTAGTTTGTGTCCAAGATGGTAAACTAATGTTTCATTATTTATCATCTGCCGAATGAAAACCTTGCTTATGTTGGGGCCGGTTGTGTGTTTTAGTCACTCTGTGGTCTCCTCTAAGTTGAGAATGTTCTATGGAATATTTATCCTTCGAATTGTTCTGGAGTGGAACCATATTGTAGTCTAGTTAAAATTCATGGGATTTTTGGTTTCTCCATTTAGCTTCACCTAAAAAGTGTAGGCACCAATAAGCACAATTGTTATCGTGTTATTTTACGAATTTTTGATGATTTGCTGTTGTTTGAAGATGTTCCTGATACTTATTCCTACTGGCTCAGTGGTGAACTGTGCTCATATAATTGTCGTCTGGTCCCTGGAACATGGCCGTTTGAGGCAGTTTTTGAGCGATTGGATATCGGTCTTTTTGGTTTAGTTAACCATGTCTTCATGTCATGGTTTCCCAACCCTCGACCCCCCCCCCCCAAAAAAAAAATTGAGAACTTTTCTTCATGCCTACAGTGGTGATGTATGCTCTCTGTTATCTCCCATGTAACTTCCTACCATAAAGCATTTTTGGAATTGCATGGCCATTTATTAGGGGATGTGTCCTTTTTCGCATAATGTCTTTAACCTTTGGCTTATTCATGTACTTCTTCAAAGGGTTTTTTTTCTTCTTTGCCCATTGCCATGGCTGAGGGCACAAGTCAATTCCAATTTAAGTTGAACAAGGAAGAAAGGAGTCCTCGTGGAGGCAAATTTGACATTCAATTGTCAAATGACGAACATGTCTTTGTTTCTGTCAATCTCAGATTATGAACTACTTGTTTGTTTTAGGTGGTATAAAAATAGGCCATTTGATTAAAGTTTCATTGGGGCAGGGTTACCTAATGTGACTTCTAGAAGCGTCAGTTACTTTGGGCATATCCTTTCTACCCGGCACCCAAAGCACTTCCCAAAAATGGGGTTTAGGCCCTCAACTCAATTAAGCATTGTAAGGCAAGGTCACATATCCTGTAATTACCTGAAAAGAGCTTTAATTTACATAGCTTGTGCAGTTTTCCTTTTACTGAATTAGGAGGGTGGGGCTGGGGTGGGGTGGGATGGTTACTTGTGCCATTCAATTTGGATGTTCCCGTGAGGGTTTTTAACTTGGTGAAATATTCGACTTGAGTTATAAAACTGTACCATGGGGTCAGAAATGGGAGGGGAAAAAAATACATAGATATAATTAAAAATAAATATTATTGATGTGAAATTGATATTAACATGCTTCACTTTTTCATATCAAAGGGGTAATGGTTTTCTGTCCCTAATGCCTTGGGTTGGCATTAATTTTACATTCTTAATGTCAAGTTTTTAAGTTATACCCTTTTATTTTTTTCTCTTCTCATACACAACTAGAGAGTCATACTATTATATTTTCACTTGGATATCTTCTACTTGCCAAGGAATATGAAGAGAATCCTTCATCTACATGACCAAAGATGAAAACTCCGTTTTTCAAATCCCCTTGCCAACAAAAAAAAATATAAAAATCATTTTCACCATAGGTCAAAAATAAATCCCAAGACAACAATGGAAGTCAATCCCTCTCCCCGACTCAGAGATTTGGGGCTTAAATTGTTGGGTAATAAAAGAAGGAAAAAAAGGGAGTCAATGCATGAAAAAGATGACAAACAACCAAAATTAAACGCATACTTATGAGCAATAAACTCCCAAAAACAATCACAGATTATATTGAACTTTTCTTTTCTCAATGTTGGCTCTAAAATATCCTTTTTTTCTCCATTGATGTTAATCTAAACTTAATTATAAGATAATAATGGTATTACTCTGAAAATTATTTTATTTTGTGTGAATGCCTGTCGTATGTAGTACATCGTATTTGATTATGTTCTCAACATTACAAGACATCAACTAATCAAATCACATGGGACATGCTTGATTGAATCTCCCACTTCATTTGTTTACTCATTCTTTTCTCTAAATTTTACATATTGAATATGAAGACTCCTTTATTTTAATATACATGATTTGGTTTTTTTTTAATTGTTGAAAAAGCTACCATTGACCATTTCTATAATATTTTAATGGTGATTAATTCATAATAAATTAATCACGAGAACATGCTAGTATATATAGACACCGGCAATGCATACTCGTCAATTAAAAAAAAAAAAAAAGAAATAAGTCCTTCAGGACAGTTCAAATCATGCTAGTATATAATAAGAAATGACTCTTTTCATTTTCATTCTCTATTTTTTGATTTGATCCTATTTGATTACTCTTTTTATTAAAAAAATTTAAAAAAACTTCAATACGTCTATGACAAGAATGATTTGAGACTTTCAACCATTCACCAATTTTAATTTTTTTTTCCCTCCTCAAACCAATCTCTACTTCACGTTGTTGTTATTGTTGTCATCTTATCCAATATATAATTTTTAAGATATGAAAATATTTATTATTATGAAATCATTAAACAAAATTTTAATTGATACAAAAATGATTATGTGATTAAATTTCAAATTTTTTAGATGAGAACGGGGCATAACAATCGACCACTCGGCTACAATCAACTTTGATGAGAAGAAATCAATACCTGGTTAAGAATTTTTGAGATTATGTCATTATTTTAATTTTTATTCTTTTCTAAAATTAATTAAAATACAATTCATAATTTAGCCTAATTCAAAGCGAACTTTCTTAAAAACTCATAATCCAACGTAACAAAGTACCTCGATCGAGCCTTGACATTTGTTAGGGGTTCAATTAAGAACCTAACAAACAACCGACATTGAAGATAATAAACTAGTAATTGATTTAATTATAGTATGTGTTTGTAATTCTTCTTAGATATCTAAGGAGGATAATCGATGAATAGATTCGATTAACCTAAGCCGTTTGCTTAGGAAAATTAAATGCTCGGAGGGCTTAAAAATCATATTCAACTTGGCTCCACCACCATTAATTTATCCATCTTGGCTTGGACCAGAGGACCCCTCGCCTCTCTTCCTAGCATTTCTATTATCTTGTAGATAAGCATGTTAGGGTTTTACACCATGATTTTAAATCCGGCATATGATCCAAAGTGACCCGTACACGAGACAAATATTTCTTGTTCTACATCTATGGATTCAATGCCCTTTGCAAAATTATTATACATATAGTGGGAATCAGTCTTCTACTTTTATTATTTTAATAAAATTGTAGTGATAAAATAATTTTTTAATAAGTAATTAAAATGAAGGCATGTGGTCCTAATTAATGATTTTTCATATTATACATATTATCGGAGAGGGAAAATAAAAAGAATCTTTGGTCTTCAAACTCCAATCAAATATATCTAGAGAGGGTTCACACAATTCAAGATTCTTGTTATAAAAATTTATAGCCTAGATTGAACAAGTTTAGTACCGCCTAAAACAAAATAAAATTGATTCTTTCTTTTAGGGAACAAAAGCATACCAATTGCAGGAAAGACGGATCCATATCTTGAAAGGTAGTACTGGAACTTGGAACTCTGATGAGGCAAGTGGAAATGATGGGACTGGTCATTCTTTCTCTCCCATTGACCACTATTTTAGCCCCAGTTGGCTGCCTTCTCTCAAATGTACTTCAATTTTTGGACAAAAGTGAGGGGATGACCTAGATGACAGATCCTTGTGAAGCTTTAAGGCAAAAGAGAAAAAGAAAGTGCTTTTTTTTTGTGGGTTTCTTCTCATAAAATTTTTCATGTTCAATTATCATAAAAACTCAGGTTAAAATTTTGCTAAACCCTAATGATGAATTGCTATGTGCACTAGAAATGTCACCGAGTCGGGCTGGTCGATCAGTCCGATTCAAAGATGGTTCCAAGAACCGTAGGCCGGACTGGCTGCGGTTCCTAGGCCAGCCCGAGCCATGCAGGGCTAATTTTAGAAATGTTATTCTGGAACTGGTCCAGCCCGATGAACCTGAACCGGCGAGCTGGGTCTGGCCAAACCATGCCCGGTTCAAGTTTTTTTTTTTTTTTTTTAACTCTCTCATTTTTATTTTTTATTTTTTTTACATCTATTGAGTTCTTTTTTTTAAAAAAAAAAACAAACTTCTTGTTTTTTTTTTTTGAAACCTTTTTTTTAACTCCCTTATTTTCTTTTTTCTTGTAACTCTTTTTTTTAACTCTCTTTTGTGTTTTTTTTTTTAACTCTCTTCTTGTGTTCTTTTATTTTTTAACTCTCTTGTTATTTTTTTTTAACTCTCTTGTTGTGATTTTTTTCTTCACTTTATATTTTTTAAAAATTCAACTTTTTACGAATAAATAGATAAAAAATTAGAAATACAAAATTTTTAGAGTGGTTCCACCGAATTTGATGTACGTCCATTGCCAAACTCTTCACTTGGATTTTAAAATTCACTAATTTTTTATGATTACATTATTTTGATTTTTACACTAATTTGTTTTTTTTATTTACATAATGATTCTTATACAAAAAAAAAATTATACTTCTTCTTCATCTCTTCGGAGGTCTTAACAATATCTTGTATCTTTTTATCTGTATCTCTCTAATTTTTAATACAAATTAATGCTTTCAAAGTATCATCCGCCAAATTTGTACGCTTATTAGTTAATATTCAATTACCTATATTAAAAGCACATTCTGATGGTATTGTGGATACCGAATAGATTAGTATATCTTTGATCACTTGGTCTAAAATTAGATAGTATGATGAATTATTTCTCCATCAACTTAATATATCAAAAAAATCATCATCATTAAAACCTTCTAATCTAGGTGTTTGTTTGTATAAAAATAATTCTTTAAATGTTGATAAAGAAATTTTTTATTTTTTTCCTAACATACATAAAGAATTAAAAGAAATTGAAAATGATTTAGTTGTTGTACTAATACTATTACTACCTACATCACTAGTATTTAAATTATTATATTCCTTTTAATATAATTCAAATATAGCTTGTAAAGCATTAAATGTTTGTTATTTTAAATATTGTCGACTAATATATATTTCCGTTGAAAAAATTTATACAAAACAATCTATTAACATTTTAATACCTTCAATTTTAATACGTTAACACTTGCTATTAAATATAAAATATGAGTTTTTTATAATATTTTAAAAATTTTATTTTTATTAGATCAACAATGTCTCTAAACCCATCTTTTTCTTCAAATTGAGTAAATACATAACAATTTTATAAAAATTAGATAATATTAAATGAGTTGTAAATAGTAATTTTTGAAAAAAAATTTGTACATGTATAAATTTTTTTTAATAATTTAGTTAGTGTAATTGTAAAATAAAAAGTGATATTATCAATAAAATCAAATTCATAATTAGAATTTATAAATTCAAATAAGATATTTTTAAAAGAAAGTATTCCTTGTAACATATCATAAGTTGAATTCCATCTAGCAATCTAATTTAAATTTTTAAAATTTTTTATTATGTAATTGGTATATTTGTCTAAATTCTTGAGTTTTTGTTGAAAAATTTCTAATTTGATGAATCATGTCACAAATGGATTTTAAAACTATTTCTACTATTTGTAATCCATCTCTAACATATAAATTTATAATATGACATGCACATCTAACATGAAAAAATGTTTCATTTAAACAAGTTTTTATAGTTTATTTTAAAATATTAACCGCATTAGTATTAACCGAAATATTATCAAAAGATATAAAAAAAATTTCTATCGCTAATTTCAAATTCATGAACAACATTTGTAATTGCTCTAACTATATGAGAACCGTTATATGGATAATCTCAATGTTGAAAAGCTAATATATGTTTTTAAAATCTATGAATTATTAACCCAATGACATATTAGTACAATATAATGTTCTTTTTTATTTTCAATTTTCTAAATATTCGAAATTAATGAAAATTTATATTGACTACTTATAAATTGTGCAATTATATCATCTTTTAATTCTTGATACCGATCTATTGACCTCCTCCTATCGGATGCTCTACTACATTTTTTATAACCCGATTGTAAATATTTTTAAATATATTCTTCAAAAATGGAATATGCAACTATACTAAATGGTAATTTTTTTCTTACTATTCATTATATTTGATCAATTTTTTTTCGCATTATATTTAAATGTACCCGTGATATTTCCTCCTCCGGTGGCTCTTTGTATTTGTCTTGTTTGAGTTAATTTATCTGGATAATTTCTAACTAAGTATTTCTTAAATGTATCTACTTTTCAACCTTTCAAAATTTTATATTTTTTATGACAAATTTTACAAACTACCTTTTGTTCATCAATATTTTTAATAAAAAAATTTCATACATTAATATTATCTTTTTTAGTGCATATTATGATAAATTGTGTGTTATTAGGTTGAGTTTTTTTTAAAAGATTTTCAATATCTTTATTTTCCATAATTTCATCTTGTAAAATGAAAATATTGGGAGAGAAGATTGTTGAGAAACTTGAGAAAAATGTGTTCCGACCATTTTTTTTAAAAAATTGAGATTAATTTTTTTAAAAAAAATTATATGTAATGCAAATACATACAAATAATATATATTACGTAAAAAAAAATTAAAGACAAAAAAATAATAAATGTATCAACTTGATGGAGATCGCGGTTGTTTTTGCCAAATCTTGAATTTGAACTCTCAATTTTAAAATCTTGTCAAATTTTGATCAATGTTGTAGGTG
Organism: Dillenia turbinata; assembly: GCA_037126225.1. Lineage (NCBI taxonomy): Eukaryota > Viridiplantae > Streptophyta > Magnoliopsida > Dilleniales > Dilleniaceae > Dillenia > Dillenia turbinata. Next base: position 20,344,215 of record JBAMMX010000008.1, on the reverse strand, counting down.
GTGGTGGTGGAAATGGTAGAGTTGAGAATGAAATATGAGAATTATGAAAATTGTGAAAATGGAAATGATGAAAATGGTAGAAATGAAAAATATGAAATGGTGGAAATGTGTTGAATGTGATTAGTGGAAGATGGAAATAATAATGTAGAAAATTGAAATTGTATTTGAGAGAGTGTAGTAGTATTCAGATAATATGAATGTAAGAGAGAATATGAGATTTTGTTATGGAGATTTTAGAAATGAGGTGTAATCTATTTATAGGAAAATTTTTTAACCTCTTGGACCAAAATACCCTATAAACGAATCGTTTTATAGTTGTTGGAAAAGTTAAAATTGTCAAAAATTCTAAAAAAAAAAAAACATAGGAACCGTTGGAACTGGTCGGGCCGAGCCGATTCCAACTAGAGGTCGGTTCCGGGCCTGGTCTAGTTTCGAGTCTGGTCCGATTCTATGCCGGTCCCGAGTCAGGGTCGGGCCAATTCCCTATTCCAATAAACAGTGAACTGGACTGGCCCGCTATTGTAGTAGGGCTGGTCCGATTTCGATTCACTGTTCACGCGGTCTGTTTCAAAGACCAGGCTTTTTCAAGCTCAAACCAGCCCAGTTACATCTCTAATGTGCACATCTCTTTTGAATACAACATTAGAATGCCTAATATTACGTTATGTGTTCGACCTAAGTTACACATATTTTTTCTTAGTATATATTGAAACTTAAATTTGAGTCTATTATAAAAAGGAGAGAGAAAGTGTTATTTAAGTTGAAACTCATTAGCATCTAGGTTACAAATATTTATAATAATATATGGGCAAAGCCAAACCTCACCAAAAAATAAGGGCCTTGATGGTCATTTCAAAATTTCACTAAAACATTGCCAAATAAAAATTCATACCCCAATTTTCATGTGTACCGTTAGAATGATTACTTGCACAATTTTTGTATTTAGAGCTATTAAAAAAGGTTAAAAATAAGGGACTTTTGGAATTGTTTTAAAAAAACTACTTATAAGCATTTAATATTTATAAACAATTTTTTAACTTATAAACTCATTTTAACTTTTTTAAAAAATAATTTATTATCTATTTAGATAAATATTACTTAAAAGTAGTTAATTGTTTGATAAAATAAATATTTATAAACTATATAAAATAGATAAAAGACCATTGTGGGAATAAAATACCTTTACATAACTACAGAATACATATTTTAAAAGTGAACAGTATTACAATTTAAATGACATGAAAAAAAATTAAAACAATTCAGTTAAAAATTGATAAATGAAGTAAATAATTTTTAAATTTATTTTTACAAATAAAAATATATATTTTAAATTAACATAATTTACATTAAAGTCCATAATCATAAATATATTATAAAAGTCGAAATCAAAAATTTTAGGATGGGAAGAGTGATGTATTACAGAAAAATATGTAAATTGACATAATTGGATTTCTTAAAATTAGTGAAACTCTATTACTAAATGAGAATATAAAACCTGTGACATAATTGTAATTTTTGTTAAAATATAAAAGGTAAAAATATATTTTTATTAATCAAAATAATTTATTTTATTTATGCTTAAAAGTACCAAAATAAAAAAGTTAGTAGGAACAATTTATTATTTTTTTAGTTTATAAGCATTTTTTGGATTTATAAACACTTTTATAAATTTTATTTATCAAACATTTAAAATTTTAATTTTAACTTATAAGTTAATTTGTCCAGTTTATAAATAATCACAAACACCCTCTAAGTAGAGTTTTAAACATTAAAAACTATTGATGTTATGATAATTTATGCCTTTTACATATTTTTTACCAAAAATTTTATTTTAACAGAAAATTGTTAAAAAAGATAAGATCAAATATAGTCAAATTAAGCTAAATTTGAGATGATTTAAAATTTTCCAAACATACTGATATTATCTGTAAGTGGATAAGGTTATTAGATTTTTTAATTAAATTTTGGATTTAAAATTTAGAAATAAAAAAAATTATATTATGAGAACTCTCTTTAAATTATATTTGATAACGTTTGAATCAAATTAATAGAAATATGAATTCAGATATTAATTGATTTAAAAAATAAATAAATAAGTTTCCAAACATCCCCTTGGTCTTGGATAACTTTTGGGTGGAGTGGTCCAACCATGGGTCAAAGTTCAAATCGCAAAAGGCCAAGTCTGAAAACCATTGCCAGAAAAAAAGCCAAGCAGTGATTGATCCAAACCAGAACATACTTTTGTCTCTCTTTCCCTCAAATCTCGTTGCGCCCTCTAGAAGATTTTTCTTCAAATGGTGATGGAGCTCCGCTGTGGCCACAATTATCTACAAAGTTCTTCTTCAATATAAAATTACTTTTTAAACCCTAAAAAGAATTCAAGAAAAGAGCCATATCAGTCACAAAACAACTGTAATTACGAAATTGCAAAACATAATGATAGGTAATTTATGTTAAACAATTGGGAGTTGGGGAGACCATTTGGCTTTTGCTTACTTCCAAACTTATTTTATTTATAATTTCATAGTGTATTTTTCATAAAAAAACCTAAAACTATTATTATATTATTTCTTGAATATTTATATATATATATATTTAATTTAATCGAATGTAATATCAATTTTCTTGATATTTTATCATTGAGAAGCCTCCTTTGAGTGAGGAATTTTTGATATATTTGACCTAAGTAGATGTAATCTGATGGTATATATGGCATAGTTTTTTTTCGGTGAAGAAGAACTTTGCCATAAAAGCCTACTATTATGCCGGATATATGGAGACTTTAGTGTTTTTCTTTTTTTTTTTTTTATATAAGAAAATGTAATCATATGGGATCAAATCACTGAAAGAATGATAAAAGTAAAGAAATCAACCATTTGATCTATCCCTAAGAAACACTTTAGTGTTTTCAATTATGTATCATTTTTCACCCAAAAAAAAATGCAATACATGTATTGTCACTCCCTTTGTATGCAATACCTCTTGCATTTTGACACCTTTATTGTTATCGTGATGTAAATCTAATGATAATATATTAAATTCTATTAACAAATTTTAAATTTGATTTTTGGAAATGATAAAGTAGAAATGAGAAAGTTAGTTAATAAATTAGATTTCATTATTAGTTAAATCGAATTAACGAAATTTTGAATACAGATAGTCAAAATATATATAAAAAAAAAAAAAAAGGAAAAACACTCCTCTGTCTCTTTCTCTCTCTGTCTCTCTCTCTCTCTCGGGTTACTTCACTTTTCTCATATTAGTCCAAACGGGTCCGGTTTGCCCTTCTGAAAAAAAATAATAATAATATAGTGGAGGAAAAAAAAAAGGTCGGCCCAAGTCCATCCCGACATTAGGGCTTCCTTCTGAAATTCCAGATGGGCCAGTTCAGCTTAGTAAGGCCCAAAATCAAGATTCAAGAGTCAAATGATACGACGCCGTTTTGGGGAACCGATTCAAATAACTTTGCACCATCCACCGAGACTGACGGGGGAAGCCGATGCTTATTCTTGAAGAAGGGGTTATCAATTAGCCATTAGTCACAGCTTGGGAAACAAGAAACTCCATTTCTCTTCCAATACATATTCCATTCTTCCCCAGCCCACTGACCAACAAACCCAATCTCTCTCTCTCTCTGTAAACCCTAATTTGACTCGACAAACCCAGAGACAATGGGGATAATCAGGAGCAGTTTCTCGTTCTTAGTGGGCACGGTGGCCGGAATCTACGTGGCTCAGAACTACCAAGTCCCCAACATCAAGTCTCTGTTCGACAATGGTCTCCTTATGGCCAAACACATTGAGGAGAGTTATCGCAAGCCCAAGAAGCCTCGCAACGACGACCAGTAGAACCCTGTTCCTGTAGGTCTCGGTCAGAAGAAATCTAATCCCACTTCCATTTTTTTGTTATATTTTGTAAAATCATGATGTTTGGTTATGTTTTGGAGACAAAATTATGTGATGTTTTAGTAATTGAACTTTTTGACATTGTACTTGAATTTACTACGGTGTTAATTTAGCGTGTTTCTGAGTTATTAATTCGAGAAATTTGATGTTGGAGTTTAATGTTGAATTCTTGTGGTTTCTCGTTTAAGGTTTGGAATTTTTCTGATGGTGAAGTTGTTTAGAATTTTTAATGCGCTCTTTCTTTGTCCGTGATCAAAATATTAATGGTTCATGTCAAATCCAAATTGATTGTCGGCCTCATTACGATACATGAAACAAGAAAATCAATCAAACAGTATATGGTTTCTTACATACTAGTTTGGGGATGAGGGGGCTGGAAATCAATCGTGTCAATAAGCGGTGATCCCAAGAAATTTTTTGGGATTGGATGGTGAATAGATGTTTCGAGTATGATAAATCCTGTTATTTGGTTCTCTTTAAGACTAGAAGAGATCACCATTTTCATTAGGAAAGTACAATTCTAGAAACTATTGCAGGAAGAGCTACTTGGGAGGTGAACAGAATTGGAGTCATGATAATAGAAGCCCTCCGAAGGATGTAAATGCTAGAGTAGTCATATTCACTGGCTTGGAGGTTTTGTAGTAGAATGACCTTATTACATTGGTAATATTAGGATTAGGACTTGAGGAATAATCCATCAAAACAAGCAGATCAATGTGTTCCTTTTTTTTGATGGATTTTTTTTTTTTTTGAGGGGGGGTGGGGTTACCATCTAAGGGCAAGACGCCAAGCAACTTCAACTATAAAGTTTCTTATGTACCCTTTTACCATTAATTTCTCCATAGGGAAAGACTTTAAACCATTGTTCCTAGCTGAAATGCAAAAATTAGTTTGAAGTGCCATTAATGTTGAGAATTAATGACTGGACTGAAGATGTCGCTTTTAAGCAATATGCCCTTGATTAAATATTTTCGAGCATCCACTTTGCAATTAATCTGGTTCTGTTTCTGTCATGCTTCAACATGTTGCAGAGTACAGTTCAACAATTAAAATGAATTTTACAAATGGTACAATGAGTTTCTGAAATATGTCCAGGTATTCAAGCAATTTCTATGGTACAAATTGTTGACACAGGTGTTCACTTGTGAAAGGCTATCTCCCAGAGTTAAACAAACACAAAGGGTTTGATGAAGCAACCATAGATAGTTATAAAGAACATGTAACCAACAAAAACACGTGTGTGTGTCCCTCGGACCATGAAGAGCAACAAATAAACATGATTGATATCCGGGAGTTCTATCAGTTCTTGGAATCTTCAATAAAATTTCCAGTATTTGCTTCTTCTTTTCGTTTCAGCTGCTCTTTAGAAATAAAACTTGCAACTCCAGTTTTTATCTTATTGCCGCATAATTATGTTTGTTCTGCAAATGAACTACTGGAATACCAATTCTCAGAATGGCTTTTTGTGGCCTCCACTTTCAGTCAGAATTTTGGTTGAGAACAAGCATCTTGTTTCCTTAAATGTCCAGCACTTCTTTGCTTGGCATCAGTCACAGTAATGTAGATTTCAGTCATTTTGCGTTAAAGATACTCGAAGTCATCTTATTTGAATGTAATTGTACATCTTCAAGAGCCAGAATTCAAATTTCATTTGATGCCTCTATACTTGTTTGGAATCAGGATTCTCTTCTCTATATGGACCTCGACCTCTTTGATTCTTGATATTGGAGAGTTGTGATTGGAACTTGCCACTTTTTCAGGTTCTACATTAGTTCTTTATTACTCTTATCTTGGGGGTATTTATTCTAGGGAGGGGTTTGTTTTTCAAGCTGGCCAGCAGCCGTAAAAATACTTGGATATTTCTGGTAATTATGCATTTTGTGAGCCTAAAGAAGTCTCTTCAAGTGGGGATGAATAATCATAAAGCAATGCAGCTAGTTTGTGGTCATTCTGAAAGGCTTACACTGCAATGCTATAGCAAACCCAGAGATGGTATGTTATAAGGAGATTACATCGTGCCATTTTGGCTTCAATAATGGCACATTATTTAATATAGTTTTGCATATAAAGAATCACTTTGAGGCTAGAGAAAAAAAAAAAAATTAGATTCTGGTTCTCCAATCAACATAGTCTTGAATTGAGCGAACACTTATGTATATTTCCCGGAGTACATTTACAGAGTTACAAATAATGTGCTTAACATAAGATGTATACTGGCTTGGCTGCTTGCCAACCAGATTGGAAGTATCTATTATTTCCCCATCTCTAGTTTCCCCAGGGAAGACTACTGCAGCGCTGTCAAAATAGACATCATGCATATCATTCTTTGTCATCCTAAAACATGTTTGGTGCCATATGCACCTACCTATTCAGCCGCATAATTTAATGCTGTTGTGTTGCTCTTCCTTGAAGAGGTCAAGTAGTGCTGTCAATTATTAGGAACATTTCTGAATGTGAATATTTATGGAGCCTTCTTGATTTAGACTACTAAAAATCTGCTGGTTTTTTGATTGAGTTGCTTACATATTTTCACAAATAATGCTGTCCTGGTTGCAAAAGGAATCAGGTAAAGTCCTGGGCTAGGGAGTGACGTTGGCGGTCGGGAATTTTATTGCTATTGTGTTCTTTATGGTCCATAATGCTACCACGGCCTTCATTTCCATATTGGCTGATATGGGCTGTTGCAGTTGCAAATGGTACAAGGCACAAAGATCAGTTTATTTATTTATTTTTTACTTTTTTTTTTTTTTTTTGAGTTAACATATTTGGTCATTGATAATTCAGAATTTAAGAAGTTTTGTGGACTTACCTAGAAGGAAACTACACAGTTCATGGTATTTAGCACTTTGTCATTGCCGCTGGTAACCACTTTATCTTCAGTTATGACTTGGAGATGTTTTCAAGACAATCTATAAGTTTCTGCTCGTAGATTCTGACTATATTTTAGTAGACAATCTATTGTTTCAGAAGTGATACATATCTTCCAGTGTCAGGCTGGCATTGTTAGTATAGCAAAACCTACAGGATACAATGTGACTTTTCCTAGCCTGACTTTTAAATCATATTAACACACATATTGTATATGAAAAGACTTGGGAATAATACATCTTAGGAAACTGAGAATTTTTAATTTGTTCTTTGCTAACATATAACCATCTAGCTGAGCCACCTGCTATTTCCAAGATGAAGTCATGTTCCCGTTGATATATAGGTGCACTTCAGGAGAACTTAAAGGAGTTTCGAGGCTCTGCGATGAGGAGGACATAGAGAAAGAGAGTCGTTGCTGTTTGCCGAATGAGCGCCACTCATCAATGCTTGCCCTCTTATCAGGATCCAAACTGAGTAGTGGTTGTTGATCTTGAAGTCTCAGAATCTTTTCAGTTTTACCTAGAAGAAAAGTAGCATGGCGTATACTATGCATCCTCCTCTCAAAGCTGCCCCGAACGCATTTCATGGATATAAGTCGTGGTATGTTTGTAAGACAAGCATGGAATATATCAGAGATCATAATAGTCAATGCTTCAAACATTCTTTCACTCACTTGGTAATTCCTTTTTCCGAAGTCCAGCAGAAGAGTTTCACTTATTCTGTACATGGAATTGGCTGCCAATACCTTGACAGGCCACTTGGTGGCATTATCCTTTAGGCATTCATTTGTTTGTTTATTCTGAAATTGCAGGAGCATGTCTTTGGCTATGCCAACAAGTTGCTCTAGTATTTCTTTTGGGCATTTTCCTTGCTGCGACATTTCCTGGAGATCAACATCTAGCCATTTGTGATAGAGATCAACTCCTATCCACACAATTTCTGCTGCCTTCCTAACGTTGTTCATATCTTTTCTGGTCTCCAGGTTATCTTCTATTAATCTGGCATACGCAAGGCCCTCATCGATGCCGCCGATTAACTGGTTGATCAATTGGCTGTTGACGTTGGGGAGTGCAACTGCAATGCTTGCTAGCGTCACCACAGGAAGTGCCCAACTGTTTGGAGGTTCATCACTATCAAAAGAGGGGACTAATTCACTGTCAAATTCTTCCACGCCCTTGAATTTTTCAGCAGAGGAAGCCTTCTCTAAAATTCGTATGAGATGTTTTGGTTGTTTCTTTTTTCCCACACGCAGCCAATAATCAGTAGCATCACAATTTTTCCTCATCATCACAGCAACCAAATCTTCCTCTCCTTCAAGATGCAACACGAAACGGCTAAGTTCTATCTTTAGACCAGGCTGCGAATCTGATCCCAACTCATCATTCAACATGTTGCATTTGAGCCTAATAAGCAGCTTGCTGAGGAAGCAATAAGAGGATAGTAACCAGCATCCAAAGCAAACTGAAGTGCAGTGGACTACCTTGCTTCCCAACACTACACATTTCTGCATGGCGATACAGAGATCCAAGAATTTGTTCTTCGCATCATGGACAAGCTTCCTGCAATTACGGCTATGAATACGTAAAACTAATGGACACTCCTTTAACTCCAGAAGCGTCTGAATCCAGTACCTTTCTACTTTGAACTCATCTTTGATGCTGCTGTTCTTCCTTGGGCACCTGAAAGTTATTGATGTGAACCATCTGAAAGCTGGGGCTATGGTACCCAAGACCACTGCAATAGTCTGAATCATGAGGATTAAAGTGGTTGACCACTTATAATCAGACTCTCCATCGCAAAATTTGAATCCCCAGGGCATCATGTATGTTCTAAGCATTGCTTCTGCCAAAACTAGGGCACTTAAAAGACAGAAAGCCCCAGAAGCAGTGCATGTCACAGAACGCCCAACAACAAACTGAGGGTTGGAGGTGTGAGCCATCATCCAATACCTTGACACTTCATTCTTCAATTTCTGAATTTGACACTCGCAAGTTGTCTCTGTGCATTCTTTCATGGCCAATTTGTGCTTCTTATTGTACTTTTGTTCAAAATAATGCTTAATCGTTGGAATAGCCAAAGCTGAAGAGCTCATATCTACTAGCAAAATAAGCATGATGAACATAATAAAGGCATGCTCCTTCCAGAAAACATAAATTACGCCCGTACCCAATTGGATTCCAATATTGACGATGACAGTAATAACTAGAATCGCCAGAGCCATCATGTTCATCAAGATCTCTTGATTCTCCATGGCTCCTAGAGAAGGCATAGAATTGCCCATCATAGTGCAGAACAAAACTCCACTGCTAAGTTTTGCCAGCTGATCCTGATTTCGAGGCATGGGAGTATTTAGATCCACCGATAATTTGGTTGCAACGGCTATTAGCGTCAGGGTAGTTGCATTGAGAGAGAAGAATTTGCTAGGAAACCAAAGTTTTCGATACCGGAAGCCATGGAAGGCATCTGCTGCCATAGCTATGCAGCAGGCTAGAGATGCCGCTGCTATGTAGATGCCAATCCATGGCATCGGTTCATTGAACTTAGAGACATCCAGGTTCCCGTCGGTGCTACATCCGAGCTTCCCCATCTTTTTGGTCAGTGTGGTTTATCTTTCTCTTCTGTGGAGGATGTACCCGGTTGCTTTTGGTTAATGAAACAGCAGACTCTTGCTTAGGTCATTGATATCGTCTGTATTTCGTATTGGGACACTGAACACTGAAGGACTATGCAGTGAAGTTTTAACCAACTTGGCTTCAGAGCCGGACAAAGACATCATCAGCTGTTATTGTTAAGATGGAAGTCCATCTTTACCCTTTCTTTTTTGTTTTCTGGTTACCCTTGCATCCTGATTCGTTGGTACCTGCACTAACTTCATTTGACCCAGTCTTGCTTCAAGATGTGGTAACTATAGGAGATACCAAGTGTTATTCCTTTGATTCCCAAGTCACAGAAGGTGAGAACCTCTAAAAATTTATTATAGAAAATAGAAAACTGATCTCCTACCTATTTGTAGCGGTGGTAGCAGCCATAGTTTTGTCTAATATTTGTTAGACCAGGTAAATCAATATCTTGAATTTTATCTATCTAGAAGGATCAGATCTAGTGCAATGTTTCTATTGGTTTATGGAATAGATGATTACGTAGTGGAAAACCAAACAAATTCAGTTGACTTAGATTCATTGGTTTCTATCCTGTGGTAAGCTTGCCTTTCTTGTATCAAAGTCGAGGACCACAAGTTGTCTGTGTCCCTCTCCATCTGACTTTAGGACCCACTGAATGGCGCTTTGCCATACTGCCCTCGAGTCCTAAAGTCGTACCACAGGAGCTGGAAGTTTGAACTTCTGCCTTTTTTTTTCTTGGTTTTGAAACTTCATTTTATATTTAGCAAAGTAAGTTTGTTTGGGAGAAACTCATGCCTGTGACAACCATCATTCTTTCTTCAACAGTAAAGCATAGCCTGCAAGCGCTTAATGTAACAACCAAGTGTTCCAGAGATGTAATAAGAGTTTTCCCGACATATTTTAGAGAAACGTGTTCCAAATATGACTTGAATGAATTGACTTGGAAAAAGGGGATCCGTATCATATAGTCCTATCCAATGTGAAAAAGTTAAAAGCTATCTATCGATCTTTGATACATGGGTATTTTCATGGGTTTGCCTTCGTATTGCCTTCGTGTTGTGCATATTGTGTCTAAATAATGCTTACAGCTCTATATGGATACAGTTTTTGATCCAACGTGGAGACAGGGCATATTTGTTATTATCGCCTGATCCAGCGCCTTCCAATAACAACCTTTTTGACATATCTGTTGACTTTGTGGTGCATATGAAGTCCTTTTGATTTTGTGCACTTTGGGTATAAGCTTGACTATTGACATATACGAAGCCCTGTTACTTTTTCATAGCATTTGAATAGTATGCGGTCTCTGTGCCAATTCCAGCCTCTTAATGGAGTTTCTCTCCTGGTTTCATTCATCAAATGACAAATTTAAGTACACAGGAACATTCTGTGGAGTAGGTTCATGTTAACTTCGGATGCTAAGGTGGTACTCAGAAGAGAAAGGAGGTGCTTTGCTTATAATAAGACATGATCTTACTCTCACCCCCCCCCACCCCCCCCAAAAAAAAAAAAAACCAAAGTGGCTTTGATTCACAAGAAGGCAAGTTCTTCTATCCACGGTTGTGAAATTAGAATGCCCAAGAAAAAGTTCCTTTTGTCTTTTGATCAGGTCAAGCTTTTCTACACCACTTATCTGCTGGCATGATGCAAGACCACAAACTTCTTTTGCTGTTAACTCTGTGATGGGGACAACAAAATTTAATTTTCTTGGACTGGGGCCAGGTGGCAACAGTCATTAACTTCAGGATTAGGACAAAACCCCTCACTTTTAACACACAAAAAAAAACGTTCCCTGAAAATTTTTGGCACACATTAATTGACGGCCCAAGACAGCCTCTCTTGCGCCAGGTTCCACGTTCTTTGCTGCTAATTACCATCGTTAAATGATCATCTTATGATCCTCTGTTATTTCTTGGGTCATTTACTAAAACATTGAAAAAATGGATTCAAAATCCAAAATATTATATATTTTTTTTAAATTACTGAAATCAACATCCTAAAAATCAATTTTAAAATTGATTTTCAAGAAATCAAGTAGATTTTTAAAAAATTAATTTCAAATTGTTCAATTAACTTGTCTATACCCAAAAAAATAGAAATCGATTTCTTAGAAATTGACTTCGAAGTGATCCACATAATGTCATGTCCGGTGTGAGAGAAAAGGGAAAAGAGAAGGGGAGAAAGAGGGAGAAGCGACAAGAGGGGGAAGAGAGAGAATTGACATAGATATGTTGGCCGAAACAAAAGAGAAAATGGTAAAAAGAGAAGGGGGAGAGTAGAGATGTAACCAGGTCGATTTTGATTTGAAAATTGATCCAACTGGCTCAAAAAAATCTGACCTGGGGTCTGGATCGGGTGAACAGCAACCTGAAACTGGAATGGTCTGACTACAGTAGTAGGCTGGTTCGATTTTATGGTTTCTAGAATGGGAATTGGTCCAGTCAGGGCCCTAAACCGGCACGGATCCGACCCGAGTCTAAAATCGGCCTAGTCGATTCCAACGTTCAATTCATTTTTTTTTGAATTTTTTATATTTTAACACTCCCAACAACTATAGAACGGTTAGTTTGGGAAATATTTTGGTTCATGAGATAAATTTTTTTTTTCTATAAATAGATCACATCTCATTTCCAAAATCTTCACAACAAAATCTCATATTTTCTCTCATATTCATATTCTCTCAACACTACTAGACTCTCTTAAACTCAATTTCAATTTTCTACACTATCATTTCCATCTCCCATTAATTACATTCAGCACATTTCCACAATTTCCATCTCTTAACTCTACCATTTCCACCATTTCCATAATTTCCATATTTCAACTCTACCATTTTCACCGCTTACAATATTCATCAAGATTTGATAAGATTTCAAAATTAGAAACTTAAATTCAAGATTTGGCAAAAAACAACCATGATCTCCGTTAAATCGATACATTTAATTTTTTTGCGTCTTTACTTTTTTTGTATAATTAATTCATTCGCATTACTTTTTTTTTAAAAAAATTAAACTTAATTTTTTTTAAAAAATAACCGGAGCACATTTTTCACAAATTTCCCAACAATTTCCATTCCCCCATTTTCATTTTTTCAAGAGGAAATTTCTGAAAATATAGATATTAAAAATTTTTTAGAAAAAAATCAATCTAATAACACAATTTAACATAATACATACTAGAAAAAAATAATATCAATGTATGAGATTTTTTTGTTAAAAATATTGATGAATAAAAGGAAACTTGTAAAATTTGTCACAAAAAATATAAATTTTTTAAGTGTGGATAGCCACACTTAAGAGACAATTAATTAGAGATCATCTGGATAAATTATCTAAAAACACAAATAACCACCAAAGGGAAATATCACAAATACATTTAAATATAATGCGGAAAAAAGTTGATCAAATAGAATGGATAGTAAGAAAAGAATTACTATTTAGTATAGTTACATGTCTCGTTTTTTAAGAATATGTTCAAAAATATTTATAACTGGGTTATAAAAAAAGTAGTAAAAAATCCGGTAGGAGGAGATTAATAGATCGATATCAATAATTAAAAAATAGTATAATTGCATAATTTATGACTAGTCAATGTAAATTTTTACTAATTTCGGATACTTAACAAAATGAATTTAAAAAGGAACTTTTTATTGTAATAATATGTCATTGGGTTAATAATTCATGGAATTTAGAAAAATAAATATTAGCTTTTCAACGTTAGGATTATCTATATTCCAGTATTCACATAGTTAGAGTAATTACGAATGTTGTTCATGAATTTGGAATTAGTGATAGAATTTTTTTATATCTTTTAATAATATTTTGACTAATATTAATATGGTTAATATTTTAAAAATAATTTTAAATTGAATATTTTTTTTTGTTAGATATGCATGTCATATTATAAATTTATGTGTTAGAAATTATTTAGAAATGACAAAAATAATTTTAAAATTCATTCGTGATTTAATTTATCAAATTAGAAATTCTAGTGCAAAAACTCAAGAAATGAGACAATTATATCAATTATATAATAAAAAATTTAAAGTAGAATATCAAATTAGGTGGAATTCAACTTATGATATGTTATAAGATGTACTTCCTTTTATAAATATTTTAATTGAATTTGTAAATTCTAATTATGAGTATAGTTTTATTGATAATTTCGCTTTTAATTTTACAAGCACATTAACTAAATTATTAGAAATTTTTTATACATATACAAATTTATTTTCTGTAAGTTACTATCCAACAATTCATTTAATGTTACCTAATTTTTATAAAATTTGTTTTGTATTTACTCAATTTGAAAAAGAAAATAGGTTTAATGATATTATTCAACTAATAAAAATAAAATTTTTAAATTATTATGAAGAAATTTTATTTTGTATTTATTAGTAAGTGTTTTAGATTCACATGTAAAAGTTAAAGGTGTTGAAATGTTAATAAATTGTTTTGCACAAATTTTTTCAATAGAAACATATATTAACCGATAATATTTAAAATAACAAATATTTCATACTTTACAAATCATGTTTGAATTATATGAAAAGAAATATAATAATTTAAATATTAGTGATGTAGGTAATAGTAGTACTAGTATAACAACTCGATCATTTTCAATTTTTTTAATTCTTTATATATGTTAGGAAAAAAATAAAGAATTTCTTTATCAACATTCAAAAAATTACTTTTATACAAACAAACATCTAAATTAAAAAGTTTTGATGATAATGATTTTTTTAATATATTAGATTGATGAAAAAATAATTCATCATACTATCTAATTTTGGTCCAAGTGATCAAATATATACTAACTCATCTGATGTTCATAGTGCTATTGGAAAATATTTTTAGTACATGTGGTCGAGTATTAAATAAGAAGCGTACAAATTTGATTAACGACACTTTAGAATCTTTGAATTGCATTAAAGATAGGAATAATGCGGAAAAAAGGAAACAAGACATTTTCAAGAAGTTGGAAGAAGAAAAAGAAGAGGAAGAAAAAGCATTTTTTTTTTTAATAGTAAACACTATGTAAATAGGAAAAACAATCATCATTGTATAAAAATCAAAATAATGTAATCATAAAAAATTAATAAATTTCAAAATTCAAATGAAAAGTTTCGTAGTGAGTGATACACCAAATTCGATAAAAGCACTTTAAAAATTTTGTATGTATTTAATTTTTTATTTATTTATTGATTATTTTTTTTAAAAAAAAAAAAGTGAATTTCAACAAAAACAAAGTGAAGGAAAAAAAAACAAAGAGAGATTTAAAAAACAAAGCGTAAAAATAGAATTAGGTAAAACAATGACAAAAAAAAAAATGAGAGAGTTTAAAAAAAAAAAGAGGGAGAGAAAGTAAAAAACAAAAAAGAAAAGGAAACAAGGGAGGTCAAAAAAAAAAATAAGAGAGTTAAAAGAAAAAAAAAACACTAGAACGAGGAATCCACTGGGCCCTACATGACGGTTCAAGTTCACCAGATCGGACCGATTTCAGATAAAAAATTTTGGAACTAGCTCAAGTCAATTTCAGAACCGCAATCAAACTGGTTTGCGATTCCAGGGTCTACCCCTGAACTAGATCGGGCCCGATCCAGCATGCCCGGTTATATCTATAGGGAAGAGAGAGAATTGATAAAGACACTAATATTTAAATTTTTAAATTAAATATTTAAAATATTACATTATAATTATAATATTTATAAAATATTACTCAAAAGAAATTTTATAGAGGATGTTACCAAAAATATTACAATTTTTAAAAAATTTATATAGAAGTTTTGATCTATATTAGAAATTTATATAAAATTTTAAAATTTTAATTGATTTTAAAAAAGTTTATTTTTTTTAATATTTAATATTACAAATTAAAATATTAAATTGAAAAAATAAAAAAAATAATTTTTTAAAAATTAAAAATTAAAAATATTTAATATTTTAATTTAAATAAATTTATAAATATTAATATTTAATTTAAAATTTTATAAATATAAAAATGTTAAATATTTAATTTAATATCTCTCCCCACTGGATTGGAGGACCAAAGGCTCACCCCGAGGCGTGAACCTCCGTGGCTTTTTCTCCGGTAGGGCCACGCGGCTTAATCCGTACCTATAGTAATGCACAACAAGAATACTACCGATTTCTTTAAGTGCCCATTTTCTTTTTCTTACTTTGGAGATGGAGCAATGCTGGCCCGACAGCTCAAAGCTGATCAGTACAGAACCATGTGATGTTTCTACTTTTTCTGTCATCGGCCACCAACCTCCAACCATACCACGTGATTTCGCTGTATCTTCCTTTTTTTTTTTCTTAACCTGGAGGAGGGTGCTCTTCGTTGTGGTGTCCGCATTATTCGATTTTAGCTTCATAGGGTTTGCTTTGGTCATGGTGTTGGCAGGACTTCTTGTCCGCAAGACAAGACAAGACTTCCTGCAAATTCATTGTCGCATCGCAGACTGCTTGGCAAGAGGGCACAATTGTCGTTTCTGTCTCGTGATACTCCACTATCTCTTGCCCACAAACTTGTTCTGCTTTAATTGTTTTAAGAGAAGTGAAGTCATTAAACAGGAGAAAGTAGAGGATGAGAACAAAAGAAATATCATTAAATTTAAATTACCATTTTTAGATTATCATCTTATCATCCTATCACGTATTCGATTTCAGGATGGTCACAATAATCTTAACAAGCCAAGGAAATGGCTAAAGCTGACCAAAAAAATAAATAAATAAATAAATAAATAAATAAAACAATTATGATCATGTATAAAATATTTTTTTTAAAAAAATATATATAATTAAATTAGATCAAATAAAAATAAATAAAATAAAAAGATATTTTTGTTTGAGTTGCCACTGAAAAAACAAAAAAAAAAAAAAAAATTTTTTTTTTTTTTTTTTTTTTTTTTTTTTATTTTTATAAAAAAAAAAATTATTATTACCCCTTTTTTTTTTTTTTTTTTTTTTAATAAAAACCCCCCCCCCCTTTTTTTTTTTTTTTTTTTTTTAATTAAAAAAAAAAATTTTTTTTTTTTTATTAAAAAAAAAAATTTTTTAATATTTAATTGAATAAAAAGAACAATAAATAAATGGTAATTACAAAGAAAAACAATTGAATAAATATCAAATTGAACTCTGATGAATGGGAACCATCTGCATCATGAAAGATTGAATTGCTATTAGACTCAATAAATACTGTAGGCAAATATGAGGATGGTTGGGATCATAATTGACTTTTTTGTTTTTTTTAAAAAAAACGTGATACTAATCAACGCAACTTGAGATGACAACGTTTGAGGTCCTAATTGGAATTTAGGAAAGGTGAACGAGCTCCGCGTGTAATTGCGTGTTACTGACCTTTTTGGTTCGTTTTGATTTAAAAAAAAATCAAATTGGTTTGTTTGGTTTTTGTTTTTTATTGGTTTAGCTTTTAATTATCAAAAAAGTTTAATATTAAAGAAGATTTTAAATAATTTTGATTTAATCTTGATGAATAAATAATTATATTCTGAGTTTAATAAAATTTGGGTTTGTGCTTTGTTATTTTTTTTTTTTTAAAAATTGAATCTTGAATGATAGAGTTAATGGAAGAAATTGTTGTTACTGAACTATTCAACTGATTTATAATATTATGTTCGCCGCCACATTAATAAAATCTTTTTTCATTTTCTTTTTTTGTTGTTTTAATGGGTTTTATTTTAAATTTTGATGGTGACCTCTACCTTATTTAGGGGTATATGTGCATGTATTAATTATTTTTGATAATTTATGTTTTTTTTTTTTTTTCATTTTTCGTAATCAGCAAAAGAAGGAAAAAGTTTGTGGTTATTCATATGTCAAGAGCTATCGATCGCTTTGTATAGGGGTAGTGTAGTAATGTTATTTTATGTTTCTTTTTTCTGTTTCTTTGGTTAACTTTAGCACTCCGGATTTTTCCCAAACTATTATGATTTAAATCCTAATTTATTTAAATATTGTTGTTTTTAATGGAATTTTAAAATTAATGAAGTGGATTTTCAGAAATGTTGCTCAAAATGCATCCCGATCAAAAAACATTCACGAAGTCGATTTTGGAGAAATGACTTTGAGGTTGATTTCCTATGAAATCGACTTCAGGACGAGAATATTGTATTTTCTGAACGAGTACGGTGGGAATTTGAAGTCCATTTCTAAAAAATCGACTCCTGACCTTATAAATTAACCGAGGCTCATCTGCATCACTTCTCTCAGAAAATATCCCTTCAATCCCCACCGCTGAACCCTCTACTGCCGTCGAGATCTACATTTTCCGACCACGTCAAACCCATTTCCGACGTTGAGATCTCCATTTCCACTGTTCAGCAAGGTTCAGCAAGCAGAAGGTATTTTTTTTTGGGAATATTTTCTACTTTTTTTTTAAAATATTCTATTGTGCAAACCCCGTTGAGTTCTGGATTTTTATTTTATTGTTCTGCCTTCATGTTCTGCTTTCGTGGTTCTGCCATTGGGCTATTCGTTTCATCAGATGCGGAATTTTTTTTTTTTGGTTTTTTTTTTTCATTTGCTTTATGCATGTTATGTGCTTGAAGAAATGTGTATATGCAGAAGTCGTTTATGCATGTTGAAATATATGCATGCATTTTTCTTGCTTCTTTGCTGCTTTTTTTTTTCCTTTGCTGTTCTGCCTTAGAGAATTGGATGTGGTTTCCGACCAAAGTGTGCAAAAAGTGATATCCAATGTGATTTCCAAGTTTGGGAGGATTGATATTGTGGCTAATAATGCTGGGAATCAGTGTGTCGGGCCTCTTGCTGAGATTCTTGTCTCTGCTATTCAAAGCACCTTCGATACCAATGCTTATGTTGAAATTTAAGGTTTTAGTGTGTTTTCTGCATACCCGTTTGAGGTTTTATTTGGGTTTCTGTCCTAAAATTAATGTTCACGCTTGGGCCTTAAGTTGAATTGATTTTTTTTTTTCAGGGTTTTTGTCTGTGTTTTCTGCGATTGGGTATTTGGGCCTTAAGTTGCATTCTTTTTTTTTCCCTTGCTGTTCTGCCTTCATTGTTTATGCATGTTGAAATATATGCCTTCATTGCTATTCCTTTGCTTCATTGTTAAGTGATATCAACTAGTCAACCATATTTTTTCCTGACAGAAGGATAACGAAATGGTTCTGTATGCTCTGATTCATTTTTTGATTATGATCTAAGAGCAGTACCAAAGTGTTTCAAAGCAGTTCCGCTTTCTCGGTCTGAGAAGTGCATTTGGATTATAACAGCCTATGGATTCAAGATTCATTGGTATAAAAAATATTTTATGTTGATTTTTTTTTTTTTTTTGGAGTAATTTGGATCCCACTATTATTCTTTTGTCAGCAAGAAATCGATAAGGTCCTGTTCACAGGAATGACCATTTCCAACTCTCTTTGTTTTCTTCTTTCTTCCCCTCTGCTTGTCTTTTTTCCCTCCTTAGAATGTGTGCTTGATGCCCTCCATCTAAATATTATATATATATATATAATTTTTTTAATATTTCTTTTTAATATAAAAAATTATTAATATAACAGTTGTGGAATTATTTGAATTTTAATTAACCGAACCCTGAACTTTTCTTGGCTTCTCTTTCTTTCAATATTTCCCCTATTTTTATTATTACACTAATAATTTTAATATGAAAAATTGACATCTAACAAAATTGAATTATAAACTTTCAAATGAAAAATTTTTAGGACAATTTTTCTGAACAAATGAAAATATAACTTTCAATTTATAGTTATGCACTTATTTGAATTTCAAATAGCCTAATGTCATGTTACACACCCCATCTCCGCTTTAGGATATTTGTCCTGATATTAGAGTTTTAGGATTTAAATTGAAAATGACATGAATGTTAACAATAATTGGTTATTCCCTTAAAATTAGATTTCTGACATTGTGTTTTTATTTTTTGTTGTGATGATATAAAAAGCAAATATGGCTGACCATCGGGTTAGATTATTGCTTTATTGGGGCAGCAAAGTTATAAGAGGGGCAAATGGATTTGAGTATGATATACCCCCCAAAAAGGGAATCGTGGTGGATAGTAAAATCAGATGCCAGCAGTTAATACAGCTTTTGCACCACAAAACTGGAATTGATGGTAGGCAATTCAAGTTGAAAGTTTTATGTAGATATCCTATTGCGGAGTATGGACAATCGATTAGTTATAGTTTGGTACCAATTGATGATGACTTCTTACCTGAAGTGTTATCAATTCCAAAATACTCACGAGTTAAATCTGTGGAGTTGTTTTTAGAGCAGGAGGCCATTTCGAATGTACCTGGAGGGGCACCTAACGTGGGTTGTTCAAGTAGTGACAGACTTCCCGTTTTGCATAACCGAAACAATTGCCATAATATAGAACGACTGAGAAAGAGGGCCCGCTTGAACCAATAAGGAGATTCATTACAATGTAAAAAATAATTAGACGATGTAATGAATGTTTTGTATATCTTGACATGTAATGAATGATTTTATGCTTTCTGACTTTTGTCATAGTATGATCTCGCTATGTAATTTATATTATCATGCTAATAATTTTTATATAAAAATTCGACATCTAACAAAATTGTATCCATTTGATTGCAGTCTAGGCTTGTTAAAAAGAAGCTTTGTAGAGTTTAAGCAAAAAGCCACAATATTTGTATCCTTGTGTTTTAATCTTTTAATATTTGTATCCTTGTGTTTCATGCCTTGCTTCAAGCTTGGAGTAATTGAAACCTTAGCCTCAATTGAAGCGGAAATATTGTCAAAATTATTGTCTGCTTTTCGTGCTTTTAGTCTAGCTTCCTTTGTGTTGTTCCTTTTTCTTTGAAAATGTTCATCTAGCTCTTCTTTACAAAATGTTTTATGGATGAGCATATTCAAGAAGGCAAAAGACCAAGGCAGCTGGACAGTGCAGTTTTGATTGTATTATACAGATCTCTATGTTGGGGTCTATCTATTGTTGGAGTAAAACAAATTATGGGACCACTTATACTTCTACAAGTATCATATCTTATTTCAATTTTTTTTTCCTTTCTATACATATATATCATTAACTTCATTTTTTTTTTCATTTGTGACCAAATTTGGACGTGAGAGAGATTGTCCATATTCACACCGGTAACACGTCTTATCGTTGATCTAATTCCTAGTGTACCTGACTTGTTGAGCAGGTCAAGAGAATCACTGTAAATTACATTGATATATAGTGATGCATAGTTTTTATTATTAGTTTTGTGTCATTATTTATTTACTTTGGGATGTTTCGAAACAGATGAGATGTTCTGCGTAACTTTGCTGTTGGGATAATATGTTTTCTTGAGTTGCAGAACACAAATCGACTATGTGTGAGAGAATGGGGTAAGTTAATTTACCATGTGCATGACTATCATACTGTAGTGCATTATCTTATTAATTTCATTATTATATGTCAAACTGATATTTCTTTCTTTTTCATTTTCAATTCATCTGGATGTCATACTCGGAGTTGGACTTAGATGCATTGACACCTTACTGACGTACATTTGTTCCACTTATTTGCTTTGGGTTCACTGAGTACCATTTTTCAGAAAGAGTGCTCAGGTTTGGTATCTAATGGTGTACCAATTGATGTTAATATTAGATTGGATTTACATCACATCGATCGGTGTAAAAGAGTGGAACGGGATTGGACGATCACACATGTAGCTCATATATGGATATGGGAGGACTGTTGAGAGTACATTGTCAAACGGTCATGTTGTTAGAGGTTCTTATAAATTTAAATAACTTAACTATTTCTATCACGTCTTATCTGTTTCATATTATATTTATTGCATAGTTGATCACTCGGATACATATACTATATTATCAGCGATATGCTGACCTTGAATGCATCCGATATTAACATTTCATGCAGTTTTTGGTGATGATCAATTTTTGATTTATACATAGGCGAGCTATGCGAGTCATCAGTCCACATCTGCACACACAAATGAGAATGATAGGATACAAATATCTACTGAGTTTACATATCTAATGTTTAGTTGACCCTTCACCAATTTCTCCACGTAGGGAGGTGTACCACCGGCGTCATAGTAGATTATCTCAAAATAGGAAGTAAGAGGCAGTTATACTTACCGTCGATGAGATTGCAGAATCATACGTTAGCCTTGTAGAAATGTTGATCTCCTTCTTGCGGGACTTAAGAGTTATTGATCGCTTCTCGAAAATTGGAACAATTCACTAAAAAAAAATTTAAATCAATTTTTTAATTAATTCAATTTACATTCCATAATATTAATTTAAATTTTTGTAAAATCGATTTTAATTTCTCAAATTAACTTCATTTCAAATTTTTAATTGATTATTAATTTCTCATTTTTTTTTGAAAAATCGATTTTAATTTTGCTCCCAAAAATTGGAACAATTCACAAATTAACAAAGAGTTGATTTTTGCAAAATTGATTTCGTTCATTTTTTTTTTCCGCTCAGGAAGCAATTCGGATGGTCTGAAGTCATTTCTATCGACTTCACTAATTTTGAAAATACATTTGAAACCACAATATTTAAATAAATTAAATTTCAAACCCCAATATTTTGAGAAATAACCTTTGGGTCTTTTTCAAATTTTGAATTTTTTTCACTTCCGAGCTCAACTTTTGTGGTGTAATTTAATCCCATTATTGCCCTTTATCATATATTTGATTTAATTTAATAATTTAAATTATTTTTATTAAAAAAGTAACTTTTATTTGAAAAATTATATATTTGATTTTAAAAATTATTTATTTTAATTAAAAAATATTATATTTAAAATAAAATAAAATAAACTTAATTTTTTCAACCTGGCTATGACTATTTAAAAGTGGCAAGTTATTTGGAAATTCCTCTTGATAGAAAGATGTTGCACCTTTTGTTTCATCGTACCTCCTTTTTTTTTTGCATTGAGTGCTTGGAAAATGAAATAGCTCAAAATGTATATCTACTAAGCAATTGGAGAGAAAATTATATGCAGACTTATCAACAAAGAGGGCAGAATAATTTAAAAAATAATCAAATTTCTTAACATAATTTCTAAAAAAATAAGAAAGAATATTGTTTCTATTTCTACAGATTTAGCATTAATAGAAATATTTACAATATTTAGATAAGAAGCTTTTTTTTCCCCCCTTAAAAACTCAAGTTGGTTATTTCATTTTATCTTATTTGCAATAGTTCTCAACTAATTTGAAAATTCTTTCATTATAAATTTATGTTTTATTAGTAAAAATCAATTCTTTCCATAAAAATGTTTAATTATTATTTTATTAATAATTTTTACATTGAAATTTCTATTTAATTTCAATTTAATTTAATCTCAACTTTCTAGTACACTTAGTTGGGCTTTCCAAATCAAATGGGGCGGTCCAATTGTCTGACCTACCCCTTCCGAAATTCAAATTCTCTGTTCCTTAATAGTGGCCCAGCCCAACCCAATTTCTCAGACAAAAGGAAATCAACGAGAGAGGGGCGGGGGGACGAGACAGAATGGGAAGTCGAACGAATTTCTACAAGAACCCGTCGATTTCATACAAGAGGGATTTCAATCTGTCATCTGTTCTTCAAAATCTGAGAGGTCTCGATTCTTTTCTCAATTCTCTTGCCTCCAGTTTCTGTTCAATTTCGCTACTAGTAATTATTATTTTCTTTCCTTCTGCTACAGCTTACAACATCGCCACCGGAAACGCATCCCCGTTCGATAAACCACCTCCGGAGCCGACACATGAAGCAAGCGACAATCGCAAACGCCGCCGTCACGAACGGCTGCTGCAGCCGCCGGAGCCCAACCGCAAAGTGCAAGAGCACGACGGTCCTATGTCCCACCAGGACTACATTAAAAAGAGAAGGCGTGTTTTTTATTCTCAATTCTATTATTTTTATTATTTTTTAAATTTGAATTGGTCGACGTTTTATATATTGGTCTCATCTTAAGTGATCGTGTCTGATTAGGGAGGAGGTTAATAATACATTTCAAGCTTACGAGGAACTGAATGTAGATGTTTTGGTGCGCATGATTGATTTGTTTTGATTTGATTTGTGTTATGAGTATCTTTAATAATGTTTTATTTAATGAATAAGTTATTTTGTACTTTTGTAGAACGGGGCTTCAACTTCGGCTCCAAATCTGGTAGACTATGACAGTAAGTGCTTTTATGGATAAATTGTTTCCCCCCTTGTTTCGGAATCAAAATTCAACTCTTGGAAAGAAATGCTAGGGTTTGCCTTTTCTTCACCTTTTTCTATGCATAAAGAAGGCCCTTCCCTAATTTATCTCAACCAAAGTACTCTTTATATTTCTTTAGGCAAACTGTAGAAGACCTCGGCGTGATTGTTCCAATATGGTCACTATCTACCTTGTGGTTTGCAAGTGTAGCACGTAATACCTGTCGGTTAAAACCCTAACTGTAATCAATTTTGGATTTTGTTCTTCAATGTTTGAGGATTACATTAATGTCTTCAATTACTAAAAATAGTTTTGAAAAATAGCTAAGATTTTGGGGGAGTGCTGAATGAATGCAAAATGACCCAGCAAAGGTTGTATGCGACCTTTTTTAATTTTATTTCGTAACAGTTTATTGGAATTATGTGTGTTCACAGTCCTTACCACAAGTTTGCTAGTTGTTGATTCTAAACCATCGAATGGCAATACACAAATTGGCCTAGCCATAGGCTGGTTCTTTGGGGTGTACTTATTCCTCTCAATGTTAAGTACGTATACCAAAAGGGTAAAATTTAGTCACGACTTATACTATTCGTGGTAAGAACTTTGAAAGGATTGTAACCTAAGTGAATATTTGTTGGAAGAAGTTTAGAGCCTCGATAATGATAAAGTGTACCTAGCATGCTGGTCTGCAGCTACTTTGGAATTCTACTGTTTGTTATTGAATTTGAATTGTCTGAATATGAATCTTTATGGGAATTGAATTTTGGTCACGATTATGTTTGAAGGTGGATAATATTCATCAAAAGCTGAAGTGCTTCAAAGTCATGTCGCATCTTGAGATTTTAAAATTTGACATTTGATCCGTTTGTTTTGTGCTCCAGTGCTGTAATGTATCTCCTACATCACTTTTCTAGTGACAAAGCATGGGCAGATGGGGCACAACACGGCAAGACATGGACATGGTGACATGAAAAAGTTTAAAAGAGGTTTTACACAAATGTAAATTACAAAGTGTTGTGTTTTCGGGCACCAAAAAGGAGGAACCTGGACCGGAATCGTGAAGGCTGGCCCCAATTCCAATTGGAAACTGTTCCGGTCTAGTCCATGGTTCCTACCGTTTCCATTTCTCTTTTCGGAAATTCTGGGTTTTTCGTCGTTGAGAGACCAAGGTAAAATCGATGAAATTGATTTCTAGGTTCTTCAATGAAATCAAAGGAGACTGAGATTCATTCTCATTTGACTTCTCTCGCTTTGATTTCATTGATTTGTTCTTCAATTATCATCGATTTCGACCAGTCTCCCCCTACTGTGATCTCAGCATGTTTAATTTGTTCTTTGAACATCATCATCATCTTCGTCGTTGTCGTCATCGATTTGTTCGATCAGCATCATCATCGTCATAATCAACATCAATCATCATAGCTAAGAGACTGATATGAAACTGATGAAATTGATTTTCTGGTATTCGATGGAATTAAAGGAGACTGAGATTGATTTCTCTCCCTTGGATTTCATCAATTTTACCACCTATTTGTTCTTCTATCATCATAGATTTCAACCGGTCACTCCCTGCTATGCTCTCAACACCTTCAACTTGTTTCTCGAACATCATCATCAATTTATTCAATCATCATCCCCTTGATCATCATAGCCGAGAGAATGAGATGAAATCAAATCCTGGCTTCTTCAATCATCATCAATTTGTTCTTGAAGGGAGGGGGGAAAAAGATCTGATGATGCAGCACCTTGTTATCATTCAATCATTTGAGTAGAGATCAGTCTCTCCTTTGATGAAATCAAAGGAGACATTGAGATTTCTCATCAATGAATGCTGAGAAATCGAAGAAGAGAGACGAGTCTAATCTCATGTGTGTGAGAGAGAGAGGAAAAAAGGCTGAATGACCACCTTCTGGTTCCAGGATTGGCAGTTCTTTCATGATTCTGGTTGGGGTTATGGTTCCTAGGACTTTGAATTGCAACCCTACTATGGTTCTGACGGTTTCAGTCAGGTTTAGGATTGGAAGGCACGGGCTGGTTTTAATCTGGTCTGAACTGGGCTGCTCTTGGTCCAATTCTAGCCCAAATCGGGACTGTCAACAGGTCCACTGTTGTGTATAAGAATTGTGTAAAACATGGACATAATCATTTCTAGAAGTGTCGGTGCAATATTCTTTTCTATATTTATATCCATTGTGCCTATAGTGAAATCGCCATTATGTTGTTTACAGATGGATCATCTGTGGTTTTCATTAGGGAAGTAATGGACTGTGGTTTGGTATTGAGGCTCCTGGTTATGTTAAACAACATATTTCAACCATTGGATGACTATTTGATTTTGGCTCAAGTTATTGGAGTTAAATGAATTACTTTCAGGCCTTCTACGAATCAAGAATTAGCTCATGAGACTGGAAAATGATATTTTCAGATCATTATTATTCTTTTTTTTTGGGGGGGGGGGGGAAGCATCATCTTGGTGTTTATTTCACTTGAATACGCCTATCCTATGTTGCATCAATACTGCTAGGAATGATTGTGACCTTTTGCTCGTGTTGTACACTCAACACGACATGACGCAATGCCATTACTATAATAGTGTAAGGGTTTCATAACTTTGCTATCTCCGTGTGTTGTGCTTCATGTCACGTGTTTGTGTCTATGCTTCATAGGGCCCATCTATGTGCATGCAATCATTAAGCTCAAACCTGAGATGGGATTCAATAGTTCTAGGACTTTAAAGTCAGCTTTCCCTAACTTATTCTTTTAGTATTAGAAGTGGCCTGCCCAATTAGAATATGTAACTAGGACTGGGTCGTAGTCCCATATATAGTGTCATGGCTCAACTTAGCATCAAAAATTATTTATATGAAGGACAAGGAATAAATTTGTATTAGGACATAAAGAGTCTAGGATCCAATTTGTGAACATAATAAGGCCTAAAGAGTAGATTGGTATATCCACATTCTTGGTTTTCTTTATCAATGCCAGTTTGGCTTATTTTGGGGCCTCTTCCATTTGTTTTAGCATTTGGGTCCACATTGCAGATAACGAGTTTTGATTCCTTCCAAAATTTCAGGTGATAAAAGTATTTCTGATCTTGAAGAGAAGCAGGTCTCATCAAATCTTGGTTTGTGTCTACCTAGACCTTAGATTATTTTGCCTTTTTGCTTGTCTTCTCAGTTCATTCTTCTTGATGATCCCATAATAGACATGATTTTTGGAGAGAGAAAAAGGCACACTTAGTAATTCTATTGTGGGTGCAATGCTGATGTATCTAATAATGCAGTTATCATGTATAGACCTCATGGTTCTCACTTGTGGTTCTTTTTCTCTTTATTTGTCTTTTAGATCAAGCAGATGCAGTAACAGAACGAGTGAAAAGTAGAATTGAACAACGTTTTCCTCTTCCAGGTGAACCCATTTGTGTTGTTTGTGGCAGATACGGGGAATATATATGCAATGAGGTTTGTAATTGATGCCATATATTTTGCCCGTTTTCTTTTGTTTATATTTCTGGTATGTTGCCAATCCATTTATAAAATGTCCGAGCTTGTAACCTTGTGTAAAAGGCGTATCTCCTTTTGTAGACTGATGATGATATCTGCAGTATAGATTGCAAAACAGAGCTATTGAAAGGTCGGATTGTGGATGCTCTTCAGGTGTTTCTCTGGGTTCAATTGGTTAATGTGTTACTGACTGTTTGTAATACAATACTTTCTCTGTTCTGATCCTTTTTGTTGGTTGTTCTTAGAAACCTTCAAATGAACATAGTTTAGTTGTTGCCTCATCTGGACCGAAAGGCATTTCAGAAATTCCCATGACTGGGGAAGATACATGGGATTATGACCGCCATAGATGGTCTAGGAGGAGATCTAGTCTCTGTACTTATGAATGGTATAATAGTTCACTGTGAATTTCCTGAATCTGCATATGTGCATCATTCTTTTCATTTTGGAAATTAAATTATCAACTTGCGTCTGCAGTTGGAAATGTAATAGGCCTGGGCATCTTGCTGAAGACTGTTTAGTGTCAACATCTAATGCTCAATCTCAAGTTTGTCCTCCTTTCAAAATCTAAGTCTTCTCTTCTGGTCATCATATTTTTTTCTTTGGTTCCACAAACTTCATCACTTCTGTACCCCTTTTTCCCCCTTTTGTGAGCAGGAAGCACTAGGGCAGAACAAATTCAATCACATAACCAGAAACCTTCTTGGGCTGTATAAAAGGTTTTTGAAATCTTATTCATCTTTTTACTGTTCCTTCATTTAATTTTTATTTCTCTGCTTTGTTGTTATACTCATCTCTAGTTGGAAGTAACTCTGGTGCCAGTTATTGTGCCAATATAACGAAATCCCTAATAGACGCTTAGTGTGTTTATCTGGTCAGGATCAGGGCCTCTTGAAATTGCTAATATCCTTTCCTCATAACAGCAGAAGATATGTTTATTTGCATGTCAGTGTTCTGGAATTTCACATTAGAGAGTGAATTTCTTATGCCAATAAGTGCACTCTCAAATGCATGTCTAAAATAACAAAAAAAAATTTACCAGCAATTTTCCATGCTTTGAGGGTACACCTTGAGGATATTAATATTACTTTAATTTCCATATCTGCAGGTGCCACCAAATTGGCAAGAACTCATCAGCTGCAAACTGCAATGCCTGCCGCAGCTCTCTGTCACTCGCAGCATGCCTTAATTGTAGCGCCATTCTTTGTGACAAGTAATTTTTTTTTTTTTTTCCTTTGTGTTATTTTCTTCTTGTGGCTTAGGATAAGATAAGGTTGAAGTAAATAGAGTTTCAATTGGCATCTGACTGTTTCTGGTGTGTAGCTTGGATTCTGTTTAATTTTTTATGCTCATATTACTTCAGATTTTTTAACATCAAAAAATGCTTATCACTAAGACGAAAAGTTGAAAGATTGATGTGGATGGAAAGGATAATCAGTAATGAGATTGATCTCAACATGTGATCTCTGGAATTTATATGTGCACTGCCCAACTCCTTCCATCTGATAGCAACCTTGTAAAACTGGCCTCTTGCGATGACCTTTCGCAATGTAGCTAAAATTGTGCAAGAATTGGGTCTAAATTTATTCAACATTTTAGATCTGAGATCTACTATTGAGATATGGTTGATCAGCATATTCCGCTGTGGACTGATTCATGTGCCTTGGGACAGTAGTGTGAAGTTGAAAAGATTTGCATTTTGATCAATTCAGTTTTTACCCTTTGTTGTATTGATCTCATCTTAGTTTGTCCTTGGGAGTGATATGCTCTTGATTACCCATCTTTCTTGTCCTTGTCCCTAGAAGTCTTTCTCCCTGCTTCTTTCTATAATCTATTGTGCACACGACTATGTGTTTTGGAAATGAAGTTAAAACTTTTGTTCAACTTCTTTTTCAGTCTGTTAATTTTCCATCGTGACTACTCCTTGACTTAATCATCTCACTGTATTTTCCCTTATCTCCAATTTAACCTTAACTAGATTGCGTAGTGGAGACTGTCCAGAAGGTTGAATTCCTGAATTTCTTATTTTGCCTTATTCGGGCTGCTATCACCATGTTAAAATGTAAAATCCACTTTCTCTGAAAAATGCTGTAAAATATTTGATAACGCACATTGAGGGAGATGAAATAATTGCTTACGGGAAAAAGGACATGGGTGATTTTCCGATTAATAGCTAACTAGTTGGCTTATGCGTAATTAAACTTACATTGAAGGTGTAATAACTTCCAGTGCAGGACATTTGAATGAGCATGTCATGGCGCATCCTTCCCATCAACAGTATTACTCCTTTAAGCTCAAGCGTCTGGTGAGAGTTTCACTTAGTCTACTTTCTCCTTACATTTGGTCTTTCCATCTCTCAGTTGCATGAAATTTTAGTGTAGAGACTGAATAACTTTTGCTCTATCATGACTTGCAAGGGGCTTTGCACTTTTCCCCACTTATAGCTTAGATGTAAAGTTGCATTAATGTATAAATTTTGTGCTAGCATATCAATCTAAAGTCTTTATAGTGTTCTCTATCATAAAATAAGAAAATTAAAGTTCATACCGCAGTTGATTCTGTTGGACTTGCAGCTGCTCCAGCATATTCACCTTGATCCCCTGCTCTAATCGATAAAAAGCACTAAAATGAATGTGATACAACCAAATGTTAACATGGTGTTTTGATTTATCATTATTTTAAATATTTATTTCATTTCATTTTTTGTGCTTTTGGGAGGCAATTTTTGGAGCCATCTTTTCTGAGGTGAAAATTCCAATGTAATATATTATTTCTATGGTTTGAGCTCAAATATTGCAGCTTCCTCTTGATTATCTTAAGCTAATATTTCTGCTTGATAAGATTTCTCCAGAAGGGTCCATATGGGTCTCTGTTTCTTGGCATATGTTGGTTCTTAGGGGGCTTTTGACTGTCTTGTATGATTAAATATTAACTGAGTGACAATTGTCAATGTGGCACAGGTAAAATGCTGCAAGTCAACGTGTGAAGTGACCGAAATCAAGGATCTTTTAGTTTGCCACTATTGCTTTGACAAAGCTTTTGACAAGTTCTATGACATGTATACTGCAACTTGGTAAGTGTTGACAAACTAAAAGGGAATTTCTGAAAAATGTTTTCTGCTCAATTTCACTAGGAGAATTACAATATATAGACATCAAGAATGATCACATCCCTTAATCCCAGGGTCAAAAAGAGTAAGCATAATCAGATCCCTTAATTCTAGGCCTAATATAGGAAGAAATACAGTAGTAATTACAGCAAGAATATATACAACAATAATGAAAATCTTGGAGAGGAAATAAAGGGATATACAGCTATACAAAGACTAAATAAGGAAAAATGAATATATTGACAAGTGTTTCCATGTAATCTATTTTGGCCGTTGGTAGGAGGCATTGTGACTTAAGTTCTGGACAGTTTTGTTTTTGCCTCCGTTCTTTTTCCCAAAGAATGGACCTAGGGGGAGTAATTGCACACTTACTATTATTTTTTTTTTCTTTGGGGGGGGGGGGGGGAGGGGGAGGGGGTTGTTTCTGAACTGATGCTTGGTCAAAGACTTGAAATCTAAGGCAAGTAGGTGCTGCATCTCAAAGTTGTGTAGGACCAATGGACCATAATGCATGTAACTTTTGTTCACCTTTCGGTTGTTTTGAGGTGAGGGGAGGGATAAGGTAGTCTAGGATGAGACATTGCTTCAATCCTCATTCTTGTTCAAGGTTATAACTTTTTGATGCTCTTTAATTGGAAGGAGGATTCTTTTCACACTTCCTTTCTGAACACCCATTTCAATGAGATCATTGCTCTCTTTCCTCTGTGTATGTGTTTGTGTAGGTTGGGGTGTAGCTTTAAACTGGCTGGGTGTGTTTTACTTCGTAGAATTTCCTGATTTTGTTCCACATGTTAAATGACACAAAAAGGTCTCATATCTGTCTCTTTTCTTGTTCGTGTCCTCCTGATTTCACTCACTAATCTTGGTGTGAGTTGCAGTCCATTATGACATTGGTCATGTAACATACTTTCTACGAAGCTGTCATTCATGAATGGTTGAACTTGGAACACATAGCGTAGTAGAAAATGGAAAAGATTGAGGAGGCAGACCTCAGCACAATAGATGTGGTTGTGAATACACCATCTAATTGATTCAATTTGACAGACATTGATATTTTGCCAGTCCAGATTGTTGCACTTTCAGGCTATCCAATTTAGCATTTTCAATTTTTCCTTAATTTTGAAACCGATCCTAATTTTGGAAAAGACCAAACTCAATCACATTACAATGTATTTGACATTGTATATCAGGAGGAGCTCAAAAGTGGAATTATCCATTCTGAGTTCCAACGATTTAGCTCTACAGGTTGCTTTTAGAGTTTGTTTTCCCTGTGCTTTGTGTTCTTAAAATTTACCTGTGCTACAGGAAAGGTGCGGGACTTTCGATAATCTGGGGTTCAATATGCTGTGAAGATCACTTTGAATGGTGAGCCTCGTAAATTCTGCAACCATTCTCGTTTTCTCCGGCATATTGAGTAACAACTCCGGTTCTGTTTGTCAGGCACAGGATAAATTGCTTGAGTGCAGATGTAGATGGTAGTGCTTATATAATCCAGAAGCATCGGCAAGGGAACAAGCATGTTCAGCTCAGTGACTTCATATTTTGATTAGTCCGCATTCTCCTTGGAACAGGTGCTTCTCTCTCGGTCTGTTAAAAGATTTGATCTTCAATAACCTCTCTGGTAGGACTGCTCTAACATTGGCATGTAAGTCACAGATGTGGATGGGTGACCGGAGGTTTGCTGGCCAATGCTCGTCTAACATTATACACATTAGTTCAAGTTTAATTTCTGTTTCTTACATGTCAAAAACCAACAAAATGTGATGGAAAAAAGAAAGATGTCAACAAAAGAGGGGCTGATGGCCTAGCAATGACGAGGCAGCTTTCTCCCTTCAGGTTGCAGCCAGAGTCTTTACGGTGGAGGGAACTTGTGTACTTAAAAAAAGGGCTCGTACTGCTATGGGGGATGGTCAGAATGTGATGAACAAAAGAAAGATCTCAACAAGGGAAACGTGTGAAATCAAGTTGTCTGGTTATAAAAAATGAGGGAGCTATGACATAAACCAGCTGTTTGGTACGAGGGAGGAGGAATTATATCTCATGGGAATGGATTTTCAATGACTATATAATAAAACTTATATTATTTTTCACACATGGATTGAGCCTTGCTTTACTTATAATAAAACAGGGCAAAAGATAAAATAATAATTGAAAAAAAAAAAAGAAAAAAAAAAGAATTAAGGGAACTCATCCTTTTCATCAGATGCGCACACCCATTCTTTTTTCTTATATCGTCCATCCTAGGAGCCCTGAAGTTGAAAGGAAAAAAAAAAAAATAAAAATAAAAATAAAAATGGAAGTCAGTTGATGACCATCCCCTCTCTATTTCGATTAAACTGGGTTGGAATCAATTCGGCCATGTTTAATTGCATTTGAAAAATGAAAAAAAATATATATATATTTTAAGAAATTTAATCATATGAAAATTTTAAAAGAAATGAAAGGTAATAACATAAAAATATAAACATTTTTCTTGCCATTGGGGCTCATGCCCTTGAATCGAGAAGTCTCCATTTTGAGGACACACTATTCCTTCTTCTCAAACTCCTTCATTCCATATAAAATAAATAAATAAATAAATCTAATAAATTCAACAAAGAACTCCTAAAGTGAGGAGGAAAATGGACAAAACTACTTTAACCTTGAAGAAAAATGAAGAGAGAGATGACAATGAAGATGTGGAGAGCTCTCTCTTTTATATTTACTCTATTTCTTCTCTCTATAATATTTAGATTTAGACACCACATAATGAATAACAACTTTATGATCATCTATTTATAGTTGTTTGGAAGTACAGACTCTTTACAAAATCCTAATTTTCATTTTCTTATTATGCTCAATATTTTACTATATTAATTTTTATTTGATTCCATCAATTTTGAGCATCGGACGACAAATTAATAAAATTTTGTTAAAATATAGATGGTAGAATTTTAACAGTTTATTTTATTATTTTTATGATAAAATTATGAAATTTTTGATTTTATTTAACTTATAATAGATTTTGAATGATGGGAGACAGTCATTATGATTTAGAACTTTATAACCTCTATGCAATAATTAAAAATTGAAGTTTAAATCTTATTTAAGAAAATACATCTACTAAGCAAGTAGGTTTTATATCCTATCTCTCTTATAACCGAAATTCAGCAATCATATAAACTAAAAATCAATGTTTTTAAAATTGAACAAGACCAAATGGCTTGATCGGTTTGATCGCAAATCATTCTATAATTTAATCTGATTTTTATTATTAAATCGAATGAAATCAAATCTAATCAAAATCGATTAAAACCGATAAATCAATAAATCATTCTTAAAAATATTATAATATATAAATCATATAATATATAATTTTTTTATTTTTTTAAATCAATTAAAAAATTTATATAATATATAAACAATTATCGATGGAATAAATTTATTTTTTATAAATATATATAATTTTTATTTTATTTTAAAATATATAATATATATATATATTTATATAATGAATCGATGGATCGAATGAATTGTTTGTCGGTTTGATTTTAAAAACATCCGTAAAAACTCCAAACAAGGCCTTGTTTTAAGGCGGTCCGAAGTTGGTAGAAAAACCGAGTTTGCAATGCGGACGCCCAAATCTAGGGCTCGTCTACAAAAACAAATCCCATCGAAGGCCCAAATTTGAACCAAATTACCCAATTTTCCAGCCTGAACTCCTCCAACAGAACCCTAATTTGTTCGAATATTGAGTGATTGATCAACATGGGAGGTCACGGGGGTCTCAACATTCTTCCTCAAAAACGATGGAATGTGTACAACTACGAGAACAGAGAAAAAGTTCGAAAAGACGAAGAAGCAGCAGCAAGAGAAGAGCAAATCAAGCGCGAACAATCTCGAAAGCGAGACGCTGAGTGTCGTCTCGAGAAGCTTAGACAAGCCAAAGGTTTAGAACCACTAACCAAGCCCTTGGCATCATCATCAACATCCGAATCTGATTCTAAACATATTAATCTCTTTGATGGGATTAAGATTTTCGATCCGATCAAACCTTCGGAGGGAGAGAACAGGGGAGGGGTTTATAAAGAGATTAAGAAGTTGAAGAGGGAAGTCGAAAAGCAAAAACACAAGGATGCCATAACTCCTGAGGACGAGAAGTATAAATTAGGGTATGGAATTGCCGGGAAAGGCGTGAAATTGCCGTGGTATCTTGAAAGGCGAGCCAACGAGGGTGAAAGTGGTGGTGAGAGTGATGAGGAAGTGAGAGAAGTGAAGGAAGTTGATACGACTAATGGGAAGAAGAAGAAAAAGACATTGAATGAGTTGAGAGAGGAGAGGTTAAAGAGAGAGAAGAAAGAGAAGGAGAGAGAAAGGGAGTTGCTGCGCGAGAAGACACGGAGGGATGGAGGGTTTTCCAGGAGGTAAGGTTTTCATTCTGCAAATTGCTTTAGCTTTTCTTTGAGGATCAATTGATGATAGAATTGTACCATGGTGGTGATAAATGCTATTCACTTGGATATTTTCTGTTAGCTTGTTGTAGTTAAGATGAGGATATATGAAATCGAGATCAAATTTGAACCAATAAAGGGGATTAATTAGATCAATCTTTCTGGTAGTGTCTAATGGTCATTTGAAGGTACTAAGTATTCTGGAACATATTCATGCGCTGCTTGAAACTGGGTGTTCTTGTTCTCACTATAACAGTGTTGACCTTTTTTGTGGAGAGGGAGAGAGCTCGCTTCTTTCCCCTCTCTCGAGTCAAAATATTCAGCCAGCAGAAAAATTGACTGAGATAACTTGACAAGCATAAAGCTGGTAACTGAGATGTAGTTGCATTGCAGTCTCATTATTATTTAGTTGTATTCCAAACCTCTGAAACATCTACTAACTGGAAACTATAAACAATAGAAGAAGCTTGGAACTCCCAGATATTTTAATAGTTGCAAAAGGGTTAATTGCTTTGTGCCATCTGTTTTTATTTAGCACAACCGCAGTGACTTGCTACCTCACAAGTTATGTGTTTCAATTTGAATTGTTTCATTTGCACAAAGACTAGTGTATAACATGAATGCCATGTGGATAAGGGAGGTAAGTTATATAGTTGTTTGACTACAATGATACAACAGAAAAGACTGCCGGTACCCTTTTGCTCGGAATGGTTGTTGCTGTTCCCATTAAGGCCTTGAAGTATTAGGTTAGGTCATTAGAGATTTTGAAGATTTGTGTTTTTAATGTGAATGTGATTAGGCACAGCTAGTAATTCATCCAAGGTAAGTAAAGAACTAAGGGAAAGGTACACCAATCATCTTACTATTAATAGCTTTAAAAAAAGCAAAATAACTTGAAAGATTTTAAAATGAAGAAAAAAATTGAATATTAGTGCAAACTGATGGAATGCACATACTTATGTATACTTTCAGTAATATTTCATGTGTATTAGATGTAAATCATGCTATTGAAGGCTTCATTTGATCTTTGAGCCAAATTTATATAAGCCAAGTTGAGAATTATATTTTCTGTACGTCAAAGAGTAAAATTCATGATATGGATCAGACCAACAGTGATATGGGTAGAACATGAATATCCACAAAGCATATTTGTGCATAAATGAAATCTTGGAATCAAAATCATAGGATCTTAGATTGAGTCTGGTTCAGAGTCAAAACAAAAAGAAATTCTGACCCAAGACTGTTGTGTTGATCCCCCAATCCACTTATTACGAGTTCTTATATGATTTCTAGTAAAATCGATAAACATTAAACACAAACAAAATAGGCAGTGACGCCCTGGGAAGTATCAAGAGAATATTAATAATAGTACATGTAGGAATAATAAGGACGATACATAATATGTAGAAAGCCTCTTTTTTTCTTAGTATTTACTTTCCTAGCATTTCTTTCCTTTTTTCTTTCTATGGTGGAGATAGTCGCACGTAATGACAAATCATGGCCATATTATTTAAAGCTTGTGGTAAGAATGGATTTTGTTCTGGTGCCCGGGAGTTATTGGAGATTGCCCTCACCAAGGCAACTGCTCCCCCCCCCCCCTTTTGCTTCACTTAGGAGGGAGAACAAACCCTATATTTGTTGGTTATCTGACCTAAACCTAGATGCGAGATGTGAGCAGCCTTCCTGCACCCCTAGAGAGAGAGAGAGAAACCAGTCTCCCTTGACCCAAGTGGTGAAGCCACATGTGGACG
This sequence comes from Dillenia turbinata, assembly GCA_037126225.1. NCBI lineage: Eukaryota > Viridiplantae > Streptophyta > Magnoliopsida > Dilleniales > Dilleniaceae > Dillenia > Dillenia turbinata. The sequence goes on along the minus strand of JBAMMX010000008.1, from coordinate 20,307,841 downwards.
AGTGACTTGTCCCATATTTAGGGACTCGGTACAGCTGGTGTATCCAGTTGTATTTATAAAACAGAAAAGGATGCATGATAATACTGATTCAATAATGTTTACATTGGCTCTTTTTATTTTTATTTTTTCCTCGGATGCACTAAGAGCATTAATTTTTGGTATTCCCAGGTTCTGACTGCTTTCATGGATAGATGTTCATGGTTACCGTGTCTTGTGCCCTGAGTTGGCTCTCCCGATTAATGCAATGCCTATTACAAGTTGCTGTACGATGTACAATCCGCTAACTCCTAGGAAAAATCAGAATTTAGGACCTTCGCTGGTATACGTATGTAGCGTTTCAGCAAAGTCCTTGGCCGTGTGATGTTTGCTATTTCTGGTCATCCATTTGCTTCTATGGAAGTTGTAAAGTGGGTTTTCACATAATAACTAGTCTTTATCGGACACTTTTTTTTTTTGTTCCTCCTAGTTTTGCTGTTGTGTAAACGATTGGTTGCTGCTGGGAAGAGAGTACTTCCGAATTCTTAAAAGGTAATAGTTATAAGTAGCACACTACATCGCCACCCAGGTGGTGAATGCAGATAAATTATTAGCATTTTCAAGAACGTATAACTCGATTATTTAGGGCTTTGCTTGTATTGGGAGATACTTGATAACTAGGTTTTTTTTTGTTTTTTTTTAATACTCCATGTATTGAAAATTAGAAAATGATCAAAAGAATGACCTTTTTTCTTCATACACGAGTTTTTATACCATATGTTTTGAGAGTACGGAGAAGAAAGAAAAAGAAAAAATTAGTTAGGAGAGGAGAAAAAAAAGAAAAAAAAATTATAATTTTTTTAAGAAGATTTTTAAAATCATCTAAACTCAAGTTTTTAATTTAATCAAATTGATAGATTTTAGAGGGGAGAGAATTCTCTTTAAAATTTATTTAAAATTCTAATAAAAAACAAAAATAATAAAATAATACATTTTTATATTTTTTATTATATTCTTTTTATTTCCCTTGTTTTTTATTTTATTTTTTCTCCATTTTTCATAACATATTTGATTCTTAATTTTACTTCCTTTTTCTTTCCTTTTCCATTGTTTTCTTGTCTTTTCTTTACCTCTCTTTTTCATGTGTTTCACTAATATTTTTTCTCCCTTGGAAGAGTAAAAATTTTAAAGAAATCTTAGATCCATTTAAATTATTTCTTTTGTTTCTCGTATCTAATCTCTTAAAATAGGAAAAAAATTATGATTTTTTATAATTCTTTCTACAAACAAACCGTAAGTGATTTATTATTACTGCTGTTGGCTCATTTTTCTTCGGGAAAGAGATCTATAAAAGAAAATGGAAAAACAGTTTACCGCTTTTATGTAACAGAAACTCTGAATTTTCATACAAGGACTCTCTTTAGGCCCCTCTCTCGCGCCAACCCTCGACAACTGAAAGAAACAAAAACACCTAAAAGGGTTGTCTCTCATCTGAGTCGACTTAGTCTATGTCTAACTTGGAAAACATCCGTCCTCTCTTCCTCCTCCACTTTAGGAACCACAACCTTCAAGATCCGACGTATAATTCCAATTATTAAGGGCTTTGATAACCCTTTTCTTTCTGTATTGAATATCAGAAAATAATCAAAAGAATGACCTTTTTTCATCGTACACGAGTTTTAGTTTTTTTTTTTTTTTTTAGTGACTTAACAATATGAAGTTTTTTGGTGATTTATTATTACTGCCGTTGGCTCATTTTTCTCCAAGAAAGAGATCTGTAAAAGAAAATGGAAAAACAGTTCACAACTTTTCTCACAGAAACTTATGTATTTTCATACAAGCACTCTCTTCAGACCCTCTCCTGCCACAACTCTCAGCACTGAAAGAAACAAAAACACTCAAAAAAGGGTCACTCTCCGTCTTTCATCTCTCAGTCAACTCAGTCGATGTTAACTTGGAAAACATCCTTCCTCTCTTCCTCCTTCGCTTTAGGAACCACAACCTTCAAAACCCCATTCTTCATCTCAGCTTTAATGGAGTCAAGCTTGTACAGATTGGGCGGAATCTGAATTCTGCTCGAATACCTCCTTACACTCTCCTCCTCCTCACTCTCCCTCTCTCCTTCCCCTTTGATAATCAACGCGTCCTGCTCCACAGACACCTTCACGTTCTCTTTCCCCAGTCCAGGCATGTCGATTTTCAGAGAGAGAGCGTTTTCGTCTTCCTTCACGTCCCATCCTCTTCGCGACCCCGCAACTGGTGAGCTGAGGATTGGATTATCCATAAAGAAATCCATCATATTCAGAACTTGGTTCAGACTTCGAGTCGGCGAGAACGGATCGAGCACATCTGTTTTGTCAACACCAACCGCCACAAGTCTCAAATGTCAGGAAAATAAAGAAAATCACCGAACAGGTATGCACGACAAAATCTTTGTAGAAATTGTTCGATGGTTCAATTCTTCAATTCTTCGAGAAGCTGGAGAGAGAGAGAGAGAGAGATTACGACTACCTGAGAAGAAGGGATCAAAGCGCCGGCGGGATAAGGCACGATCGGAACGGCGATCAACAACAAGACCTCGATCGTCGACATCACCGTCGTCTCTCAACTGAACGTCAGTGTTAAAAGCGCGGGTAAGTACAGGAGCAGCTACTCTAGGACCGGCCAACATGGAGAAGAGAGATGATGTTGCAGCTCTTCTGAGAGCAAGTGATGAAGCCATTTCTGCCTCGTTGAGAAGCTTAGCTTGTAGCCTTGATTTGAAGATAGAAGAAGAAGAAGATTGAGATATTTTGTGACGCGAATGTTGAGGGAATCGGTGGCGGAGCCGAGCGTTTTATAGAGAGTTGGAATGGCTTTGGGCGCAAGACAGACAGGATATCAATTGGAAATGTGTGGAAGGTTCCAGTGTTAGAGAGTACAGAGAGAGAGAGTTCTGGACACTCCTAGAGATAGAAAATCACGGATGGGCATCGACGGAATCCGGGGCTAATTAATAAGCAGGTTTCTGCGATGCGGGCCTCTTTTACCACTTTACACTGTTGGGCCTTTGGCCCTGCTCAGGAGAAAAAGGTCATTGGTACTTTATGATGATGTGGTTGAATGAAAAGAGTTGGGCAGACAGAAAAGATTATGAGAAAAAATTTATTCTTTTTTTGTTTGAAAGTTTCATGAGAAAAGAAAATAAAAGAATAGATTGATTTTTAACATTTCTCAAAAGTGGAGAGAGAAATAAAAAAAGATAAAAAAAATCTTTTAAATATATCAAATTTATCCTTTTAAAATTGAGAGTAAAATTTTTTATTCTCAATGAATCTCATTTATTTTCTTTTCTTTTATAAAACTTCCAAACAAAATAATTTTCTCTCATTTTCTTTTCTCTCTTAATTAATCTTTTTTTCTTTCTAAAACTCTCAAACATACTGTTAGAGAAATGCGAACAGTTTTTATTAACTATTATTTTTCTAACAAAAATTTTTGATCTTGTATACAAGTTTTTTTGTTGTGTTGTGCATGCGTGCTCGTCCTCAACCACACACATCTAAAACAAACTTATTTAGAACTATTCGTGCCAAAAATTATAACAAGGAACCAATTCACACATTGGAGGCGCAAAAGAACATTCAAGGCAATTACTAAACAATTTGTAAATATATGTATTTGACTTCCTTAATCAAGGTCCTGGATTTGAATTTCAAAAATACAAAATAGATGTTAAAAGAGTCCCACTAAATTGGACCTCACATTGCAAATAACCTAGATACCAATTGATCAAGACGAAAATAAAAAAACATTTGTAGATATTAAAAAAATTAAAAAAAAAAAAAAAAAACATAAAACATGGATGGACGCTTAGGGAACTCTCATATTTGGGCAGAGAGAAAGGAAATTAAGTTGGCCCCCGCTTGGAAGGTTGAAATCAACTAAGTACGAATTTTTAAATGCTAAAGTTATCAAATTTTGATTTTTAATTGAAAAATCCTACATTTCCTGCAACAAAAATTTTCACATTAACTATCATTATTAAAAATAAGTTAAAACAAACTCAATTGAGGCTCCACTTAGCTTAGGCGGAGTCGCAAGTAGCAAGAGTATTAGAACGTCCGGATAAAATGACATCCCCTTACCTTGTCCGTAGTTATTATTGATAGCCCGATCGTGTTATCATTGACATCCTCCATGAAGCCTACCAGCCCAACCCATCCTCCATTACACCAATGTTGTTACCCAAAAAAAAAAAAAACCACAGAAAGAGAAGAAAGAAAAAACCCTTACAGTTATCATCAGAATCATCTTTCTTCTTTAAGTTATGAAAAGAATTGAATGTTAACAAAGCAGGGTCGCCTCGTGACAGAATGCTCTGGCACTTTCTGAGACTAAACTTTAGGGTTCCCCATGACTACAAACTCAAAATCCACCCAACCTAAACAAGTTTTCTAATGCTCATGAAGCTAGCTAACAAGACAATCGCCCTCTCAGCAAAACCTTCTCCTTGTTCATTCACTCTTTTCCTTTTATTCCAGTCAGGGCCAAAAGAAGTAGAGAGGATGATTGTGGAAAATTTGTGAATCCCATTAACTGATTAGTTTTTCTTCACAAAGTATCCCATTATGATGCCAACCAAGCCAACAAACACAACAAACAGAAATGAAACTCCACCACGACTTTTGCTGCTTTCGCGCCTCAAGAGATCCTACAGGCAGAAATTCAACCATAAAGATTAAATTCCAACGCCACAATGAATCGTAGGGCACAAGGCCGACCTACAAATGCAAATGGCAGAACACAATGCCATATTCATGGTTAAGGTGTACAACCACTGGATGAGTGAAGAAAAATAATTTCCCGACGTATAGATGTTCACCAAGAGTATACTAACGAACAAGAAAGCTTGACTGAGCAAAGTCAAGAATGGAACTGTTGGAGTCATTAACTTTTGGTTTAAAATGCAAAATGCAGAAACATTTAGGAATTCACTTATCCAAAGAGTCTGCTGTTTTTGTGCTGTCGGGCAGATCAACACAATATGTGTTGAAAAAAATTGGGATGTGAAAAATGAAAGCTTCTATTACTCCTCCAACGTGATAAATATGTTGCTTCAGGAGTTTCCAAAATGAAAATGTACCATCAAAGAAAGCTTTGTGACAAATGTAATGAAAGGCCAAGTTCATAAATGCATTTGATTAGGATATTCAAAGATTATGATGAAATAATATTCAATAAAAGATCTTAAGATCATTAGAGATGAGAAGCATTGAAGATGAAGAAAAGACCAATAGAGAAGGGCACAAGGGGGTAACCAATGAAATTTGCTCACCAGTTCCTGACGAAGTTTATTACTCTGTTGAATGGCAGAATTCTTCTCGTCAGTTAGCTTGGAAATAAGAGCTTGCACCTAAACATGGACCGGTAAAGGATAAACAAAATCACAATATGTTCAAATGTTTTTCGAATGGTAAAACCTACTAACTCAACATCACCTATATTCAAAATAACAACTGACTCAACAAAGGTAAAATAACAACACAAACATATGACTCACCTCTGCTATCAAAACTATTATACAATAAAAAGCAATCCTTTGTCACAACGAATGGAAGTCGAGAAGCAAAATGACAAACTTAAGATCGAAAAACAAACACAGAAGCAGAGACACCTTAACAAAGTAATGAAAAGCGACTCCTTGACAATCCTTTTTTAATCTTTTGATCGCCCTTGTAATGGGTGTTTTTCTTTATTCAGTTTCACTTCAAGTTTCAATTTTCCTTTGCAAAAGTGAAAAACAAAAAATAATTTAAAAAAAAAAAATCGCAAATGCGATCTTCAGTTTTCTCTTGTAAAAACTGTATATAAAAAAATAATAGGTTTTGCTATGCAGATGCAGATGCAGATGCTGATCATCATGTCTTCTGCTTTGCTAAAGGATGCAGCTCCTGAATAATATCACTCAATTTAAACAAATAGCCCAAGTCCGAAACCAAAAGGAAGGGCCCAAATGAAGTCCATATCATTAAGTTAAAAAGGGGGCTAATACCAAACCAGACTGAGCTGCAACAGAAACCAAGAACCAGATCAATCCGGTTCTTCTTACTCTGAGCTGCTGGTCCAATTTTAGCTTCTTTTTTTTTTTTAATGATCCATCCTGCTTGGCCTAAAAAATCTACAAAAACCAGCTTAACAGGCCGGATTCCACCTCTATGACAAGGCATTTTGGATCCAGGATGGGCAATACATACACACAGTCAACTTCAATTCCATGGATTGAATCCAATACCACAAGTAAAAGGGTAGATGGTTATATTGTAAGGTTCACACACCTAAAACTGTAGAAACTTGATATGAAATAGCTGGACCATATATGTCCAATGAACATTTCAAGAGAGAGATGACACTATGTCAAAGGACAAACAACATCCTAGTCCATTATGCAGCCTGCCCCAATCTTAGAGAATATAGGATTGACGTGAGCTAGTATCGAGTATAAAAATTTCCCCACAAAGAAGTAATGTGATTTTATCCTTTGCTATCTCCAGCATAGAATAATGTACAAAAAAACAAATGTGCTAAAAACAAGCAATGGGTACTAAAATAAAGGAGGCACTATTAGTTAATGATTTGATTAAGAAATGTGCAGTGATGCAATTCTAGAAAGAATAGCACAAAGAGACAAAATTCCTAATATGGTTGATTCAAAAAAATCTTTAAAAAGGTCATTTTCCCAGTCCATCTCTTACTCCAAATGACACCAGGTGTTTGTTGATGAAACTAAGATACAAGTCAATTCTAAGATAGAGAAATCCAGGTTTAAATATTTTCTCTTTCCCCCATAATCAACTGTCTTAATATAATGAACAACCAGAAGTGAGGAAGCTGTGAAAATTGGTGGATAAGGTTCATCACTTTCATAACTACTCTCCATTACCCATACAATGGGAAAGATGGCAAAGATTACTTCATAAAAGGAAGGGATGTCACTAAAACAGAAAAGAATGATGGAATGGAACCAAGGAGGTGCCAGCCAGCTGCTGACAAGAGCAATGAGTAGACAAAATCTAAAACAAGAAAAGATGAAAAAAAAGTAGGCAGCTGTAAAAAGACACTGAATGAAGTGACGATACCTCAATATTACAAGTTTCAAAAACCATCAAAAAGACCAGCTACATTTTATGGCACAGTCTATTAAGCAATTAAAAAATTGTCAAAAATCTAAGCAACTAAAGATTACAAACGGGCAAAATGCATGGTAGTTGTGTGCAACTAAAATATAATCCCAGATAAATGCATTTTGGGAGGGGAGAATGGGAGATTCTGATCCTACAAAATTGCCTTCTCGAGGGATTTGGGGGCAGATTCTTGACATTGGATAACCTTCAAAAGAAAGGTGAGATGCTGGTTGTAGATTGACTGTAAATCTATGAAGATGCTAAACATTAGGCATTCCACAATGGGCCTTTTTAGCAATAGTGAACAAACCAATATTTGATCCTTTAGTCCTTTGTATTGTGTTTGATGTGTAACAGCAACGAACAAAATCCAAAATCCTTCACTAAAGTTACATATTGACATCTCTCCAAAAGTGGTAGTCTCTCCAACAACCACATCTCCAAAATCCTTATCATTTTCTACTATCCTTGCAGATCTCCACAACCACGTCTAAATTATTGTTTCACTAAAGTTACATATTGACACCAGCAAGTTTCTCCCTTATGGGCCTCCTGACTAAAAACCCATCTAGTTGCCCTATATATGCCAACTTATTCTTACTAATTAATTTACTCAGGCAGTAGTAACAAAAAGTGACCACATGAAGTCAGCTAGCATACAAGACCTACAAATACACAGTCCACTAATATTAATTAAAATATAAAATAATAAATATCCAGGAAAGTTGTTTTATAGTTAGATTCTCATGATGTATCAGAAGGGGGGGCATTTGAATTCCAAAAACACCAGGACAGGATTTATCTTAACTCAGGCACATGCTGTGATGAAGTCAGCTAGCATACAAGACCTACGAATACACAGTCTACTAATATTAATTAAAATATAAAATAATAAATATCCAGGAAAGTTGTTTTATAGTTAGATTCTCATGATGTATCAGAAGGGGGGCATTGAATTCCAAAAACACCAGGACAGGATTTATCTTAACTAGGGCACATGCTGTGAGCACCATTATCTTTAAGGCCCAGAAAATTATGATCATACTTTCCATCAGCCACAGGCTATTTAACTGCTTGACAGATTAATAGGTTCAACCATGTGGCGTGTGTTGGCATGACTAAAACACAATCTTATCAAGGTATACAAAATTAAAATCAGTACACAAGTAAAATGCACCTAGCAGGACTAACCCACATGCATTTAAAAAAGCATATATAACTATAATAGAAGCACACACACACACACACACATTGTAAATGCCAAAGAAGCACAATATTCATACTGATGACTAAAAGAGACTGGACACCAGAACACCTTCTTTACCACCAACCTCAGAACATTATGAAATTAACTCAAAAGATGGCGCAATCAACCAGATCTTTCACACCCATGGTTTATGAAATAACGTTAAAATCAATTTTGACAAGGACACCTTCAAATTCCAAGAGAAAGAGGAAGTCCAGATCATGATCTATATTCCATACACTAGAGATGGCTTGGTAACAAAAGCACCATATTTGTAAACTTTGGGTTATATTATGGTTAATTTAGATAAGAAAAGTAGAAGGGTCAGTGAAACAATAATAAAAGGTTTTCAATAACTGGCTAGGTACCATTAACTTCTTTATTCAATAATTTACATTAGATATGAGATAATATTTTTCTTTCAATAGCCAATCTTTGGAGATCGAAAATTCTTTAACTTCCATATTTTGTTCTTAAAACACTTTTTTGCCTCTACCAGAGTCACACCACTTATTACCTTTGTAGATTCAAATAAGTAAAACACGCAAATTGCATAACTCTAGAATTTAAATAGGAATAATATAACTCACATCAGGTGATTTCTCCAAAGTCTCAGCCAATGCTCGTTGAACCTGCATGTCATTATGCAAAGGCACCATTAAATAACACCATCAACAACAAAAAAAAAAAAAAGAAAAAAAAAAGCCTATAGTTATCCAGGCTGTACTACTACTTACAGCAGAAAACTCCAAACTGTTCGAGGTCCCATTCTCTGAAATAGACGCCCTCGGTGAGTTGCCTTCTTCCGAACCTTCAGCAACTGGCGAAGGTGGCTGGGGTGGGGAAACATAAACCACTCTCAATTTGCACTCCTCGACATTATGCCCGGCCTCCTTGTTAAACTAGAAAGCCAAACTCAAAACTTGTCACAAACTTCATCAAGAAAACATCACAATCACAACAAGTGGCATCTTGAATCAATATAATATTACCATTTCAGCAGTGATATCCTTCTGAGTCGCTCCGGGGCTTGTGATTACACTCTGAAGGAGAAACTTATCCTTGCATTGCATATCAGGAGGAGCCTCCCTTTGCGCTTGCATGGTAACTACATAGAAAAATCCATAATTCATAACAGGAAAAATAAAAATGTTCCCAAATCAGAAAACTAAAGGACCGAATTGACAACATCCTCGTAGTTTCATTGGTGCGATAAACTTCTAAGACTCCATTACATGCTTCCAAATGACCAATTAAAACACACCGCATCAGATTTTGCCGATTGGGTTATTAATTTTTTGGGGTCCTAATTGGATTACAAATAATAAAAACCTCAGAAAAACAAAATTGAAAACATAATCACCTATAACATCACATGTTGATCGAGGCAAAACAATGCCGGTATTGGGTCTTACACAATACTTCTTCGGATTAGTTGTCTTGACCTGAACAACAATAAACAATTTGATCCCAAAAATAAAAATCAATTTCAAGATTACAATGAATAAATTCTAGGGCAAGAAATTAACAATACTGAGATCTTGAATCATATTAAACTTTGAGGGAAATCAAAATTTACCTTGAAGGCTACATAATTGTCAGTTTTATTTGACAGTTGAAGAGAACAAGAGATCTGTTTCTTCAATTCAACTAATTTTCCAAAAAGAAAAAGTAAAGGAGAGAAAGATAAAGAAAGAAAAAAGATCAGAACAGGGAAAACAAAACCCTAGAAAGATAATCAAGAAACAGATCGCAGAAGAGGATGAATACTTACAAGGGAATTTGAGTTCCAAAGGGTCGATGTTGAGAAGCTCTCCCGTACTCATTTCGGATCAAGCTGAAATCTGGGTTTCGGGTTTCTAGAAAAAAAAAATGTTTTATAAAAACGTTTTTAAAAAAAAAAAAAATAGTGAGGAAGAAGAAGATCCGAGGAATCTGAGAGTAAGAATCTGAATTTGATTTTGTCAAAAATGTTTTGAGAAAGCAGAAAAATAAGACAAAACAGAGAAATCAAGGTTGGTGGATATGGGCTGGAAGTTTGGAAAGATGATGATTGTAAATCGCTCTCTCGCTCTCTCTCTCTCTCTCTCTCTGGTTTTTTCTGAAAGATTAGAAGTGAATAATGAGACTCGTAAAGGAGAGACTCTCTCTGTCTCTCTCTCTCTCTCTCTAATTGGCAAAAGTGGTCTATCCTCTCTCACTCACACGCTTTGACTTGCGAAAAGAGAGGAAAAATTGATGACTAAATTTTGGGAAAGGTTTTCTCATGATGCTGATAATTATAAAAATACAAAATATGGAACGATAACATGATAAAAAATTTGACCTCTAATTTTTTTCCCTAAGCATATAACTTCTAATCTTAATACAATATTATAGGTTTGTGGAATTTAGGTCGACAAAAGTAGAGATGGTAATGGAGCAGGAAGGGGTGAGATTTTATCAAACCATACCCATCCCTCCATTTTAAAACTCCAAACCCACCACCGACCCTTCATTTACGATAGGTAAGACGTTTATCCTACTGTCACAACCGTAAACTCAAAAGGGTAGATTTAAGTCAAGTAGTCATTGCTTTCAAAAAATATCCAAAAACAGAGCATGGTGGAAGGAGAATAGAGCCTACTGGTTACTAAACAACAGCAAACTAGAGGAAGTAAGGATGATGTAAATCAGATGATGAATGAAGAGAGAAGAGGAAGAGTATGAGGTTGAACAGATTAGGAAGAGAAGTAGAAACTGAGGTTAGAGACAGAGAGAGAGGGTAAGCCAAGAGAAAGAGAGCAAACGAGCACATTCATTACCATGCCTCTGCAATTCATTTTATAAGTATTTATGTAACTCCTTAACAAATCCTTAAATATTTTAACAATTTCAACAATCTACAGTTATAATTAGTTGCTCAACTGAATCTTGAATAACCTACTAGCTAAATTCAGGTATTGTTACAATTTTTCCCCTTGAAAATTACCTTGTCCTCATAGATGGAATGCTAGAAATTGAGCTCCTTCAACTTCAATCTGTTATTTATATCCTTCTTATATTTCTTCATCAGTCATCTCACTTCCTTTTTCTCAGCGGCCAATATGAAAGTTAAATGTTTGAATTTGCACCTGTGTCTAGGATTGAATTTTTCGCCGCACTTGAAGCAAAGGTTGTTATCTCTTTGTTGTTGTATTTATTGGGGTGTTAGTTTCTACCAATGATTTCCAGAGAAACTACCTTCTTGTGCATTCTTATTTACTCCAACTATGTAAAGAGTAGTAAAGTCAAGATCTCCTGAAAATCAATGACTAGAGTTCCTCAAATTTCTCCTGGTATTTAACTATAGAACCATATTTTTGTAACTTGTTAAACTCCTCAATCTCATCCTGCAGTCCTTTGATCTCAAATCTTTAACATAGCAAACTTGTAAATTCTTCTTATTCCAATTCTTTTTTAACTTGTTTGAGTCCCTGATACCAAATCTCCACTTTGCCATCTATGTACATTTCTACTGTTTCAACTTTCAAATGGTTGGGTATCTGATATATGAAAAAAAGTTTATTGCATTTTCTTAGCCACTTTCAAGGATTTTCACCAGAGAAAAGTGGGAGCTCCACTCTAGGTGGGTTTGGCATCATTCCTCATGGATGATGGTCTCTCTTATGGTTGTAAATGTCTCCATTTGTGCGTTGTTCCATTATTGGGCGTGGGTAAGATTGGAGAGTGTAGACTTCTTTCTATGCAGTTTTCTTCATTCCTTTCTTGTTGTGCCTTATTCAAAAAAGCACTAAAACGAGTTTCAAGATTTTCCAAGAAAACATCCATTTTCTGGTTTTGTTCTTCAAATCTTTTATCCATATAAAGTCGTAGTTCATCAATTTTGGCATCTTGTTTCTTGTATTGTTCTTCTTGAGTTCTTTGTCTAGTTCCTTCTACCATTTGATCCTTTGGTCCAAGAACCGATTGCTCTAATACCACCTTGTCAAAACCCTAGACCCAAAAGGGTGCATTAAATCCAGCAGCTATTGCTTTCGAAGAATATCTAGAAACAGAGCATAGTAGAAGGAAAACAAAGCATGCTGATTACTAAACAACAGCAAGCTAGAGGAAGTAAGGATGGTGTAAATCAGATGATGAATGAAGAGAGAAGATGAAGAGTATGAGGTTGGACAGATTAGGAAGAGAAGTAAAAGCTGGGGTTAGAGAGAAAGAGGGTAAGCCAACAGAGAGAGAGCTAGAGAAAGCAAATGAGCACATTTATTACCATGCCTCTACAGTTCATTTTACAAGTTTTTATACAACTCCCTAACAAATTCTTAAATGTTATAACAATTTCAACGATCTATAGTTAGGATTAGTTGCTCAACTGAATCCTGAACAACCTACTAGCTAAATTCAGGTACTGTTACACCTACCCCCTACCCGCTCCCTATCTATCCCTACCCGTGGGTTTATCTATCAACATAGCAAGTCAACTTGTTGCATTTACAAATTGACTTATTTTTTACTCAAATCTACTTAACTTTTACATTTATTAATATTTCAGTTTAATAACGTTTTCTAATTAAAATATAAATAAAATAATAAAACTTAAAAATCAATTTCAATTATATCAAAATAAAGACAATAACTACATTCAACTTCAAACTAGTGATGAGTTGACATTATGAGATTATTTATTCAAAAGACGGTCGATACATTAAAACTTTTGGGACAACACAATTTTGTTTCAAGACCAATTGATAGACCGGACATATTCATATTGGTCGACATATTCCAATGGGTTAACATGTAGAATAATGAGTCAACATGTGGCTTTAATAGGTTGGCCTATGAACTTAAATGAGTCAACATGATACATATGAAATATGGGCAGGTCGACATCTTGAAGTAGAGAGGGTGACATGATGGTTTACACAACTTAATCTACTTGGTTTGTGTCGACAGGCAAATTTAAAGAGTTGATTTGATAAGCAAGTTGACCAATTTTAGAGTTCAGGTTGACCAATTCAGAGATCATGTTGACAGGTTATATTTAGGTCGACATAAAGTGATCTAGATAGAATTAAGAGTCATTTAGGTTGACATATTGTCAGACATATCGACATAGTGTTATTCAAGAAAAAAAATTATGTTTTAATTTTTTTAGGTCGATAGGAAATTTAGACATGTTAACATGTTTTCTAGTTAGATTCAAATTTAGCTCAATTGGTTGAGTCGTAACTTAAAATAAGTTGACATGGACATATTTAAGTATTGTTAGATTGACATGAATTTAAAACACGTTATCATTGCTTTGCAAGTCTATAACTTTTCAAATCTAGTTTCATAATTCTAAGTCGACTTTTATGTGTGTGTGGGTGTGTGTATATATATGGAGGATCGGGTAAAATATACGGCTCATACCCGCATTTTACTCGACCCTCCACAGATTTGAGAATTTTATATCTTTACTCACCCCACATCCACCCCTTGTCCACCTGCACAGAACAGGGTAGGGGTAGGTATCTATTGGATTGGGTGCAAATTGTTATCCCTAGACAAGAGGAACGAGACTAATGGGAGAGGACAGAGCAAAAGGAATAAGATCAAAAATTTACAAGAGAAAAAAGTTAAAAAAGAAATTATTTAAATTTCTATCTCGCCTTTATCTCATTCCCATCAAAACGCATAGAAATTTAATTTATTTTTATTTTTAAATAAAAATAATTTTTAATTTTATCTTTCTCTATAAATTAAATATAAATTTTTTTTTTCAAATTAATTCTTATAAACATTGGGTTAAAACTTAAAGGTTATGGTTGATAAGCCTCGATTGTTAATGTAATTTTTCTCCTATTTAATTTTACTTTATAATATAATTTACTTATAGGTAGATTTTTTATTTATTTAGAAAAAGAAAAAAAAATACTCTGAAAATAGCTATTCTAATGAAAATTTAGAGTTACATAGCAAGTTAACAATTTAATTACTTACACATATAAATTTGTTGTATGTGCAAATGTAACCTTTTTTTTTTAGTAATACAAGTGGACAAAACAAGGGCAACTGGGCAAACCCAAAATAGAAGCAACATAACTAACATTACATTGGGCCTATGCTTCACTCTAGACATCCGACGATTCCCTCTACCAACGATGTCAGCCTCTTGGAGCATTCCTTCCCATAGTTGCTAGGTAATCTACATAGTAATTTGATTCTCTAAAAATGTGATTTACCCCGTAAACTTTCAGGTCCACCAACAGCTTCTTACAATCCTTGACGATGAAGAGAAGGAGATGGTTTTCATCCACTTGATTTTCGAATAAATGGACTAGATGAAGGCAGTCAACCTCCACTTGAAGGTTGCTAATCTGCACGGCCTTTGCAAGCTTTAGCCCCTCTCTAAGACCCCAAAGCTCGGTAGTAATGGTATCCATCCTGCCAATGTTGACATAGTAACCCCTCACCTAGCTACCATCTTCCCTCCTTAACACACCCTCTGCACTGGCTTAGCCATCTAAATTTAGCTTAAACATCCCTTTCCCTGGAGAAGTCCAATTAACCCAAGTCGTGGACTTCTCTCCTTCAGGATCTCTGCCGTCAAAGGCTGCTTACCACTTCTTGCACAAGTTCCTGATCCTTCTCAGCAAGACCTGGTTTTTCACCTTCTTATTCTCCATAACCCTCGTGCATCTTCTTTTCCAAAGGGATTAAACCACAGCTGAGAAGAAGATCCATTCATCCAATTTAACGAAATCCTTAATGTCACAGACACCCTTCCTTAGCTATCTCTCTAAACTCTCTTCCCAAAACTCCCCTCTACCTTCAGAGCCTACACCAATCAAAAGCCACAACTCCCTAGCTTCTTTACAATCTCTGAGAACGTGAAATAAGGTTTCCTCCCTCTCTCTACACTGCTGGCATGAGGCATCATTCGTCAAGCCCCTTATCTTCCTTTCATCATTAATTAGGCAGCGTCTCCGCCCAGCCATCCACAGGAGGAATCTCACTTTCTCTGGGCACTTTGACTTCCAAATCCAACTCCAGTCATCTACTCTTTGGGTACTTTTTGAGTAGTTTGACAATGAGAACTCATAGGCACTAGCAACTGAGAACTCACCGTTGTTTATTCCCTTCCAAATTATCGAATCCTTCTCACTTCTCCACCCAGCAGTTATAATCCTACAGATTTCATCTACTTTCTCCTCAAATATCCATCTTCTAAGCTCTTGGACCTTCCACATGCCCTCCCTGTCAATGAAATCCCCCACTTTGAAATGAGGCAAATCCCCTTGCTGTGGAAGCACAGCATGATCCATGAGTTTGCTCTCCTCGACCCACCTATCTTTTCAAAAATCGATATATTTCTCATCCCCTACTCTTCGCTTGACTCCATCTTTAATGCAATCTCTACTCTTCAAAATGCTCCTCCAAACGGTCGAACCCCTATTCCATCTTTTATAGTTAAAAAAACTCTCCTTACTTAGATACTTAGCTCTGACCAACCTACACCAGAGATCATCATTCTCCTTAGCTATTGACTAACCCAGCTTAGCGAGCATTGCCCTATTACTCTCCCTCAACTTATGTAGCCCTAACCCATCTAGCTTTTTAGGCTTGCACACAGTTTCCCAATTAACCAAATGAACTTTCCTCTCTCCTTTTTTACTTCCCTAAAGGAAGTCCCTATTAATTTTATCTAACTTGTTGCAGGTGTCACTTGAGAGCCAAACTGTTTGCATCGTATACATAGGGATGGCAGTAGTCACAGCTTGAATGAGGATCTTCCTCCCTGTAATACTCAGAAGTTTAGCCTTCCAACCACTTAGCTTATTTCTAACCTTCTCTACTAAGTGGTTATGAAAGTCTTTCTTAACCCTTCTATGAATGGATGGCATGCCAAGATACCTCCTCAAGTCATCTAAAGGGACAAATTTACTCACTGTTATAAGAGAAGTTTTTGTTGTCCACGGATTCTTCAGAGAGAACCAAATTCTAGATTTATTGGGATTCACTTCCAACCCACTCTAAGCTGAAAACTCTCTTAGGCATTCCAAAATAACACTCAAATTCAGCTGCTCCACTTCAGCAAATAAAAGGAGGTCATCAATAAAGAAAAGTGGAAAATTGGGAGGTTGTTCCTAGACACTTTAATTGGGGTCCATCTTCCTTTACTAATCTTCTCATGTATCATATACAAAAGCCTTACCATCATTAAAATAAATAGATAAGGGGATAAAGGATCTCCCTACCTAAGACCTTGTTAATGTGGGACATCACTTCTCCATTCCAAATGAGGGAAACTTTCCCACAGATGACTGCATGCATAATCAATCTAATCAAAGGAGTAGGGAGATTAATATCCAGACCCTTCCCAAATAGCTCCAAGAGACATTGTCGTACGCTTTCCCAAGATCAATTTTAAGAATCATACAATTTTTCATTTCTTTAGACCTGCAAAGTGAGTGGATCACTTCCTGAGCTACCACTATATTACCCATATTTCCCCTCCTCGGAAAAAAGCTACTTTGGTGTTAACCTATCACGTTTTGCAAGAGAGGCCGTAATCTTTGAACAATAACCTTAGACAAAACCTTATAGGAAGTGTTCGAGAGACTAATGGCCCTAAAATCATTGATTGTACTAGGGTTCTCAGTTTTTGGGATTAAAATCATGTGTGCATCTACAATGTCATCACAAAAGAAACTATCTCTCATAGCTTCATTCACAAACCTCCATCGAGAGTCCTTAACCACTGACCATTGCCTCTGATAGAAGATAGGTTGGAGATCGTCAGGTCCTAGAGCTATTAAACCTTGCATGGAGAACACGGCTTGCTTCACCTCATCCACATCCACTGCTTTAATAAGATTATTATGCTAGCTCTGCTCTATTTTTCAAAAGTAACTCCTAAATCTTTCGTTAGGGTGAACCACTTCCTTTCTTTTGAAGAGATCCATGAAGTACCTCCAAACATAGTCTTTGATCCTCTCTTGATCAGTGCTCCAATCCTCTCCCACCTTCAAAATTGTAATCCTATTGTCTTACCTTCTGATTTTAGTAATGAGATGAAAAAATTTAGTATTCCTATCACATTTTCCGCTCAATTCAAACTGGACTTCTCAAGCCAAAAAAGCTCCTCCTGGTCAAGAACTCTATTATACTCCTCCCAGAGGGAAGACTCGAGCCCCCACAGTTGGTTAGACCTGCCATAGTTTTTAGCTCTCTGAATGCCCTTAAGCCTAGCTTCCAACTCCCTTTTCCGCTTGAAAATATTCCCAAACACTATTTTATTCCAAATCTTCAACTCGTTTACTGTATTCTTGATTGCCCTCATTAAGAAACCCTCTCCTCCTTCCTAGGCTTTAGAAAAAACATCGTTGAAATTTGGATGAGATAACCAAGCTACTTCACACCTAAAAAGTTTATTCTCAGGTCTAGGGGTAGTTGAGAGTCTAGTGCACAACATCACAGGTCTATGGTCTCGTCTTCGCTTCTAGATTAGCTAACACTCTATCCAGCTTCTCCTGGAGCATAATTCTCTCATCCTTTCTTCTGGTCCATCTGTACTTGTTGCCACTAATCTTGCAGTCCAAAAGATTATAATCCAACCACCTATTTCTGAACTTGTCCAATCTTCTCCACCCCCTTGCAGTTATATCAGTCATCTCTCTGTTACTTGCGATGTCATTAAAGTCTCCCATCACGAACCACAGCTCAGACATACCCGAAGCTAGCTTCTGCATATCCTTCCAGAATACCTCTTTGTCACTTTCTTGCGGTTGAACATACGCACACGTGAGCCACCAATTGCAAGAGCCTTCCCTCACTCTCATATGAATCCATTGATAAGATTGCAAAATCACCCAAATCTCCACTCTGTCCTTATTCCATTTGAGATAGAACCCGCCCTTGTACCTATTAGAATCCACCACGCAGTCACCTTCCAAACCAAGGTTTGACAGAAACCTAGGAAATGTGCTAAAACTAGCCTTAGTTTCTAGCAAACAAATAATATATGGCTTCTGACCATGTATTAACTCCCTGCAAGATTTTCTGAACTTTCCATTGCCAATACCCCTACAATTTCAAGATATAATTTTACAACTCATGATGAAAAACCAAAAAGATGAAGAACCAAACTCCAGAATCAATAGGAGTCACATTCCATTCCCCCTTCCCTCTACTTTCCCTCGCTTAACTCTACTATCTCATCAAAGGCCGATTCTCGCCTTCCATCACTTCGATCTCCCGCAAGTTGATATCCTGGCGGAGTCTCAGTTACCGTTTGGTTTAAAATTACACATTCCCTAACTAGGCACTTTTCACCGGGTCGGAAGTGTGTCCATTTCCCTTGGGGCTCAAATTATTCATTGGGCTCCCACATAGTATAACATCCTCTCCCAATGAATTTGGGCTATTAGAGTTCTCTTCATAGTCCACTAGGCCCATCATCTCCTCTATGGATCCTTGCAGCCTCTCTCTCCTATTCAAGCCCACATTAACCCCAGCCTGTTTGTTAGAAGCCATAACCACCAGCCCATTTACCCTCACCTTATCCTCTCTAATAGAATCCTGTTGTGCTGTCCCTTTCTCACTCCTGTCATTCTCTCCACATCCTTATCCACCCTTTTCGATCTCTGCACTTTACAGACAAATATGTTGCTTTCTTTCTTTTAATGTCGCCTCCCATCTCTCTCTTTCCTTTCTCTTGTCTGATCTCTGAAGATTGTCCTATCTCTGCATCCTCCACTGGTCCTTCAGATATCATTTGTTGCTGCATCTGCTCAACCTCCAATGAATCGTTGACCTTCCAAAAATTTGTAAATCTATTTCTTTGGTACGCATCTTTTTCTATTCTCTCTTTCTAGTTTCTATTTTTAGAAAATCTCTATTTCCACGTTACAATTATCCATGGGCCCAAACCCTCATCTCTTTCCCCCTTGTTGCTTGCTGGAAAACTACTACCATTGATTATCTCCGACTGATTTTCTTGGTGATTCACTATTTCTTTGGCTTTGGTTTCCTCGCAAATTTTGCTACTATGTCCCACCCTTCCACAAGAGAAGCAAATGGTATCGATCCTCTCATATTCAACCCTTTGGACCCTGTTTCTAATGCAAATTCTTGAAACGAGAGGTTTGCTTAAATCCACCTCAAGGCAGATTCTCACAAATTTGCCCCTTAATGCATTCGCGGTGTTGGCGTCTATTTTCAGCGGCTTGCCAATGGCACGACCGATTTCAAAAAGGATTTTTTCCTCAAAGAACTCTATTGGCAACTGGTGGAGCCGGACCCAGACCACTAATTTTAGTTGATTGGGCTTGGAACCAAGGATGCTACTCTCTTACCGTTAGATAATGATCGTGGATCATTCAGAGACCCTCTGTAAGAGCATGAAAATAGTCTTATTTTGTTAAGAATTTAGCTAAGAAAAACCATCCGCTCAGGTCAATGAACTCTATAGCTCCTTCATTCCTCCACATGGTGTTGATTTTTGTGTTTATTAACTGATACCCGATGTCCTTCCGCCAATAATTTCACTGTTAACGAGAGTTTCCATAGCTTTCTCAACTTTTTGTTTGACACCTGGATGATGGGCATATGAGCCCTATGATCCTCTGTTAACTCCTCATCCAGATAGTCCTCCATCTCGTCTTCTGACAGAGTATCTTCCTCCCTTACCTCCTGACCTTCCCTACTAGTTTGGCCCATTAGCATATCCCTAGAGGATAACTTAGTCATTGCTCCTACCAGCTCGCCGGACTATTTAGCTTTTTTGCTACTGCGCTGAATCAGCTCTCCTGCTTCATTCATTCCTCCTGGGTGTCCTTCGCTGAAGCTTTCACCTCCATCCTCCATACTCTCTCTTTCTCTCTCCCGCTAATTGTGACAACGTTTGGTGAACAGAAAAAATGACCCGTCTCTGTGGTTGCTCCCTGGGCAAATGTAACTCATGTTCGACTTAAGTTGGCCCACCAAGGTTTTTCTTTTTCGTAAAAGAAAAGGTAAATAAATAAATAAATCAAGGTTTTTAGCTGCCTAAAGCTTTGTTTAGAAAAAAAAATCATAAAGAAAACAATTACTCAATTAATGCGATTCTTAGTGCCTAAAAGAAAAGGGCCAAAAGTAAACACTATGAGTTATAGTTTCCACAAGTCATTCACCCTCAACTTCTTTCCCTTTGCGACCAAATAAAAAGAAAATTACTTTAATTCATTTAAAATACAATAAAATAAATCATAAAATTTATTTACAAATAAAATACTATATTTAAAACAAAAAATGTAAAATCCGACTTTGGATTGAATTTTGATATTTGAAACAACAATAATGTAAATGAAGTCTGTAAAGTAAAAAATTCTCTCTCTCAAATTAATATACTAACTAAAAATTAATTTTATGTGTACACAAAATTTTGTAAAATTTATTTATAGATTCTATCTTTTCTTACTTTGCTACCTAGAAAGTTATAATTTTTGTAAAGTTAGAAATGAATTTCATAATTTTTATTTGGATTCTAAATAATCAAAAATTCAATTTAAAAATCAAATCCACAAAAAATATAACACCTTATTTGTTTTTTCTTTTTTTACACAAATAGATATAATCAAATAAAATCGAATCAAAAAAGAAAAATAGAAATAGAGAATCTCTGCCATTTAAGATGTTGCTGTCCCTTCTCAAATTTTTGGCCATGATCTTTTGTAAAATCCCTCGAACCTCGTAACGATACAACAACAATAACAATAATTCACAAATTATCTCTTTATGAGGCAAAAATTCCTTGCTACGACAACTAGCTTGAGGTAACCACTCTCAACTCTCTCTCTCTCTCTCCCACCCCCCCTCTGTTTCTAATTTGTATCATAGTTATTGCAGTTGTACTTTTAGCTTCATTATGTCTTAAACCTCCCTTCTTTAAATTCATACATCCACCAAGATTCAATAATTTTCCATAAATAAACTTCATCGCTCTAGAAAATTTTAAGGTGGGTGCATCAAAACTCAGCGTAATTATGTTGGTATTTTGATTCAATGATGAGTATATGTAAAAGGGCATTTTTAAAGACGGGTGTCTTGATTGAATTATGAACATATAAACTCCATATTTCAATGGGAAGAAAGAAAAGATCTCAAGTAATCGTCATCCTTTTTAATAAATTAGTTTTTTAGTTATTAAGATTTTATTATAACAATAAAATAAGAATATTTATTTTCATTTCGTATTACCATAATTTTGATTAGAAGAAAGTTTAGTTTAAAATACTAAATTTAACTAAAATTGGCAAAAACCTTATGTCAACCAATGAAATGTAAGGGACAGAATGTGATACTAAAAAGATAAGAGGATTCACATTTAGTCGAACCTATGAAAATCGAGATGGTGATCAAATATGATAGTTACTAAAAAGATAAGATAAGACTGCATTTGGCAAAGCTACACTACAACAGCAACATCGTTACTCTCATAACTGATAACGTGTATTGCAATCTAGTGGGTAACATTTTTATCTTCTTTGGCCAATCTGCCGTCTCTTGACATAGAATTGAAGAAAAGCCCAGTGATCTCTCCAATCTGATTTATTGAAGCAAAACTTTAGAATGGCAAGATAATTTCTCAAATTCTCTCTCAAAGCCAAAATCCAAAAGCCGAACAGTATTAAGGAGCTTAATCTTCAATACCATATGGATCAAACCCCATAAACAAGTTCAATGTAACATATGTTTGTTTACACGCATACAACCTCCATATTTGTGGTAAACCACTGTTCATAAAAATGGAAAATAGGAAAAGAACAAAAACATACGTATTTAGGTATATCAGTGCATTCTGGGACCTCATATTTTAAGCCCTTCTATGTGCTGGGTAAGTCCGCGCAGAGCCTACGAGACACAAAACAGAAAATGAGAAGCAAGAGCATGTTTATATCCTTTGATCAAAACTGCAAGCAGTGGATGTTCAAATGCTTACCGACTTAGTGTCCTCTAGTGCAACCCCCAACGCTTGGATTTTCTAAGCCAACATACATCAGCAACATCTTTAGTGAAAAAGATAAATGAAAGCTATGGCTAGCAATCATGGTTGCATAGCTTGTGTAACTAACCGTCTTTGTTTCTTGAAGTGCACTGTTGTAAGCCTGGATTTTACTCGACGCAGGCTTATTTACAGATTTCATTTGCATGCTTTGTTTGAACTTTTTGGGGTCTGAGGTGCTTTGATCAGAAATACCTCCTTCCAGCATTATGTTACTCTATGCAACAATTGTTTGAGAGAAAGCAATGAAAAACGAAAGCCTAATTAGGAGATCATATAGAGCTTACAGAGAAGGAACTAACCCAAGAACTTGATACCATGTCATCTTCAGAAGCTGTGCCAGAAGTTTCTCCATTCTCCCTTTCCTCTTCAGAGCCGAAGATTGCCTGGGACAACAACAAAAATGTCACTGCCCCACAAACCAGACTTCATAGAGACTGACCGGAAGTACTTTGAATTAAGAGAAAATGGTTGGGAGTTACTGGAACACTGGCTAGTGTCACCTGTAGCATCTCTTGGATTTCTGGATTATTCCATGGTCCTTTATCACTCATAAGGCAACCCCCATCATCAGAACATGTACAAGTTCCCCCGAGAAAACTTGGCAAATTACTGAAGTGATGGATTAAAGAAAACAAGGCAGGATCAAATAGAATTCCAAGTCTGTGATTACACTTCATGCAGAAAAATGCACGTTCATTGCAGGCTCCATAAATCTCTAGCCATGCACAAGAAGATACATTACCTTGGCTCGATAGCCTTTAGAAGCTTACGTCGGTAGTTGGACCCCAGAACCTGGGTTTCAATTCCCCATAGTGTGACCATTTGGTTTAAGACAACTTCAGACCAGCTTTGGGTCAGAAATTAGTATACTGGATGAGAACCCTTACCTGTATCTTAGCTAACGTGCGTTGACCAAGAAATGCACTTAGAGCCATCCAAAGTGCCCCAAAGCCAGGCCCGGCATTGACAATAAAAAGTTGATTTAGAGTCTGCAAAATTTTTGAAGGATAACAAGTAAGCAACACATACATGAATCACAAAGTTCAGTGCATTTCCAGCTCTCTCCTAAATGAACATGATCACTTGGAAACTGATTTTGTGTAAAAGACTCTAGGCAGGTCATGTATATCATTAAACTAATTTTCCCCACCATGAAAATCTGAAAAGATTTTAATATTCAAAGAGGAGGTAGCTTTGAAATGAAAGGATGCTTTGATTCAGAGAGAAGAAAATAATTCTATCTTTTTCATGACAATACAATAAAAGGGTCAAATGAAAGAAAGGTCTATAACGATGAGCAGAATCAAGAATGTGATGCTGATTTCAATCACATTAAGAGGTGGCTGGTCCATTTTAGCATCCAAATAGTCTATGATAATCCCTTTTTTTTTCACAGAAAAAATAGACCATAGTAATCTATGGAGCATAAGAAGTCAGCGTGAGCTTCATCTACATCTGAGCTAAGATGCCATCTCATCCGCTTATTTCTAAAATTAAAAGACACTTCGTATGTTCAGATATCACAAGCCTATTACAGGGTTGAAAAAAAGTGACTTACAAGAGCACCTCTTTTAGGGAAAGTTAAATATATGGTTTCAGGGAAAAGTAGGCTAGTTGGAGTATTATTTACACCAACTTTGTTTGTATCATTAGCAGCAGATGTGGGAGAAGAATCAAAGACCAAATTCCTCTAGTTCTTCAAATAATTGGCATTAATCAAAATTTTAGCAATAGCACATACAACAGCTGCACATCTACCATCTACCATAGATTGTCAAATGCCAGGTATAGCAACTAATTTAAGCACCGCACACCCTCCCGCCCCCCACTCCCCACCATAAGGAAAAAGGAAAAAGGACTTCCCAAGATTTTAGTACCAGAAGAAGCATCTCCTCAGGATATTTCACATGCGTTCCTGTAATCACTTTCTTTTGCCTACTCTCAGGTTCATAGAGCTAGAATAATTTACCCATAATACATCATTATTTTAATATCAGAGGGAGGGAAAAAACAAAAAAAACATATACATACCTCAGGGTAATAGTGGTTGTCAATCTTTTGAATTTCCATAAAGAGATACCAGGCAGGCCTTGAGAAGTTATGAATGCCCTACACAAAGAAGATACTATTAATAAAAAAGAATGCGATGCATCCCCCCCACCCCACCCCCCAGGTTGTGTACCTTGTGACCAGATGCTGAAACCTAGTGGTAAGGGCATAAGATGGTAACAAAGGCTGTTCTCACACATCTAAATATTCAAGCGGCAGTGATAATATTGATGCAAAGGTGCATGTGGATGATGTGAAGTACAATATATATAAATTTTTGCAACAGTGTACACATAATACCCATTCTCAGGTACAATAACAATTTCATAAAATGTCTGGGATTAACTGCATTATGGTATTTAAGTAACATTACTACTATGACAAAATTACAGAATGTTATTATTGGAATGCTGAAATTATATTTAAGACGAAAAAACATGTCTAGATGCTTACCACTCCCTTCACATCTATGACACTCGTGGTCGAAGCAACATGCCTCTTGGCTGCAATTGAACAAGCTGGATATCTGGTCTTTGTAGTTTTCTCCTGTTCTAACACATGATACTTAACAAATATGTCACTTGAAGTCACTCGCATTAGAGCATCAAGGTTTATCATCCCAATCCTTTCTATGTATACAGGTCTACCATATCTATCAACCCCGTGAAATCCATGAGGGTAGCATTTCTTAACATCTCCAATCTCATCGAACTTAAGATCCTGCAGTAGGCTCCAAGGAATGAAATCCACATATAAAAGTATTTAACAGTGAGAAAAAGATTTGTATTTAAGGTTTTCCTCTTTAAGGAATGCAAACAAACATATACTTGATCTATTCAAAAATGCTTTGAAGATTTCAGTAGGCGTCTAGTCATAAATATCCCTTTGTAACTTGTACAAAGAGATTTAAACTACCCACTAAAAAGTCACCTAGTGTTTAAAGCATCTCAATGAACATATGGGGTCCATGGTGAGGGCGACCAATGTGCAATACGTAGACGACCTTACCCTTTTTTTAATAAGAGAGAATGTTTTCAAAAATTGAACCTGACAACTCAAGTTAACACTCAAGCAATTACCAAGGGCAAAACTATTTGGAAGTAAAGCAAACCCATGAATTTTGTCATCATCAGCTATTTATAAGTTAAAACTCTGTTTGGAGATGGAGTTGCGAGACGAAGGAAAGAAACATGCAGAGGACAATCCATCTCTGACTCTTATAATGAGTATGAATAACAAAGGACAAACATCTCCTTTCACCAGAACTAGATACACCAGTTCAGATTTTCCAACACATACCTTTGAAATTGAGTCAACCCCAAACTCCTCACGCCACTTGAAAAACTTTAGAAACGCATCTTTTGCTGCTTGAACATCAAGGTCTCTCATTCTTAGAAATCTGAAATCATAGGTCAAAAACATGATAAATTAATGATACCTCTAAAATAACATCTAAAAATTCTTTAAGCCCATCCAAAAGCAAACTGCATCACTTAACAATCATCTACTATTGAACTCACCTTAAAAGAGTATGATAGTCATTGTGCTTCCTGTCTAGTAGACCCTCCGACAAAAGCGACTGTCGCAAGGATCTAACATGCCCATGCGCATCATCTATCGGATCATAAGCACCGTGGGGGATAGTTTCCAGAGTTTCGCTTCTCTTAAATCTCCTTTTAAGAACTGAGAGACTCAACCGCGATGAGGGCTTGCGTTCCGCTGTAGGAAGAGAAAAATGGCATTCAATTGGAGGGTAAAGTAATTTGCCCTTAACCTTCTGCCATTGATTTTCCGGAGAAGCTGAGTGATAGCTTCTTTCTCCTCCTCCAGATACCACGATTTGGCTATTTCTCTCCGTAGACATATGCTGCATTCAACTTCAACAACAACAAATAATTTTTAAGCTACAACAATACCTCTCCAAACGCATTGAATCTACGGCATATGAACAAAGGAATGACAAGTGTTCATGGGTTTCTCATAAACATCACTAGATTAGCATTGGACCGGCTTAACAGAAACCAGTGAAAACCCAATTCAAATTGAGGAAAGAGAAATCTTAGTACCAAGTATGCAAAATATAGCATTTACAACAAGAAACAAGAGAAACCCATTTAAGAGAAAGAAATGCAGAGAAATTTTAAGGTAAAAGGAAAACAAAGCATCTTAGACAATGTGAGATTATAAGGAAGATAAAAATGCACCCACCAGGGGAAAGCAAGCAAACACCTTTTGATGCAGAGGGAGTGAGATAGAAGATGAAAAGGTTTTTTTAATACAGAATCAAATACTTTTGTTTGTTCGGCGTTGAATTCTGATTCTTTGGATTGGTTGGGAAGAAAGAAATCCCCCAACTTGAGATTACCCATCTGAAATTCCTCTTCCTTTTCCTTATTCTTCTGCAATGGCGCCAAATCCTTAACAGTTGTGAACAACGTAACTTTCGGAATTGAAAGTGACTTATATTACTTTTGAGAGTGGCCGACTGCGGTCTCTACCAGGCCCAACCCAACTTCGTACAGACCCAGACCTATGACCCAACGATTGGAGAGTGCAATTGGCCCAAGATGATACCATCATTTCAAGTGGTTGGCCCAATTAGATTCTTTTTGCATGTTTCCATGATGGCATCGTTTGAGAATTTTTTTGGTAAAGCTCGAACTCCAAACTTTTGCAAGGGGAAGAGGACACATTTACAGTTGAGTTACAGCTCATTACATGTCGTTTGAGAATTGGTAGTGTATATTTGAAGAATAATAGTTAAATAAATTATTGTTCTCATTAATTAACTAGTTAAAATATTACTGATACTAAACCAACGTCTAATTGGCCCAATAGTTAAACACTGATTCCCCTTAAATAGAGTTTTGAGTTTGAGTATCATGTATAGAGAAAATAGATATCGGGAGGGTTCAAATCGAATTTAGTAAGATCCACTGTGACTATATATTGGCGATCTATACCCACAAAAAAATAAATAAATAAATAATTCTGAGTAAGAAAGACAAGTAATGTGTTTTGGAAATCCAAATGAATCATAAAACTTGTAGGTTGGTTCAAATTTTAACTTTTGTTGCTGGGATATAATAAAAAATAATGAAATTCAACTTTAATTTTTATTAAAAATCAAAATTTGTAAATTCGTAAAAAAGAAAAAAGAGAAAAAAAGGGAACTCTACAAGAGTTTGTGCATGCTAATAAATTTTTCTATAAATGTTAAATTAAAATTTTTGAATTAAACTCACAGGTAATTTAGTTCATTCAAGCAATAGAGTTCAATTGATTTATTTTTCTCTGAAATCTCAAAATAAGAAAATTTATTATCAAAATGAAGTGAATTAAAGGATTCAGAACTTATTTTTTTATTTAGTTTTAAGCAGAATATTAGCAGTCTGTAATTATCAATTAATGATTATTATTTTTCCTTTAAAATTAAGAGCGAGTATAACATCACTGTGCCCCCACATTATCACATAAAAAAAATGTGTTTAATAACCATGTAAAACACATGAAAAGACGACCAAACTTTTTGAATTGAGTAATCGGATACTTTACCTCCTTAATTAAAGGTTTTGAGTTCGAACTTTAAGAATAAAGAAAAAGAATTTGAAAGAATCAATTTCTTAATGAGTTTCACAGTACTCAGACCGAATTAATATGATGAAATCTGGATAATGATCAATAAAAACCTAAAAAAAAAAAAGACACAATGAAACAAAAGTATTCGGACCATCTTTTTTAAAAAAAAAAATGCTAGGTTCTTAGCATTAGAAAATAAGAATTTATATCACATGATAAAGTGGCATTTCTTTTTCATTTTCTCAAAGAATTATAAAAACCCCTTCCATGTGCAGTCCATGCAATGGTCAAAGATCACAAGTCTTAACATATCCCTACAAAAATATAAAAGTTCTTCGTCATTCTCTTTTGTTTTGGTTTTTAGTACTAATTCTATGAAAAGAACAAAATTTCATTTGGTATGTTAAAATCATGAACTCATGGTCGGCAATTTGGGAGGACAGGACAGACATGTCCAAAATTCTCCATTCCGTGAGGGACATTTAATGAACAAGTTTTGATTCTTACGAAGTTAAAAAATATAATGGCACTTGTCTTTGTGCCACATTTCATGGTATCAACCCCTTCATTTCTTTATAATATGGCTTTTTACGCATCTAGTGGTGCCCTTTTTTTTTATTTTTTCCTTCTGTCTCCAAAGGGGGCATGTGAAATCAGGTGGGATACCATTGTTTGAGGGGCAATGATCAGGCACATTAATGATAGAATACGTGAATTTAATAATAGAATATTAAATTTTTTTAATTAAAATTTTGAATTCGATTTTTAAAAATAAAAAAATAAACATCGAGAAAGTCATAATTATCTCTTAAATTGGATTTCACAATTATTTAAATCGAATTAGTCAAATTTTCGAATACCAATAGTCAAATACCCAAAAAAAAATTCAAACGGTAACCTTTTTAAAATCGAAGTTAGATAACGTTTAATTTTATTTAAAACAAGATTTATAAATAGAATAATATAAAATTAAGAAAATTTGAGATAAACTAAAATTCTCCAAACAAAAAAATTATTAATATTGCTCAAATCATGTGTTGTAATAGGGAAAATGATGAAATATTATTGCCCTAACTTTTTAGCCGAGTTTAAGTGGGTTTGACAACCTCTTAAAATGTAAGCCGAGGTAAATTTTACACCCCGCAATAGGGATAAAGGTTACCCTTGTTGCAGGTAAATTAAAAGGAAAAATCAAAAAGATGGTTAATAATATAATATATAAGAAATAATATTTTTTCTTTCTCATTTTGTTACAACTTTCTTTTCCTTCTTTTTTTTTTTTATCTCTCTCTAAGAAAAAGGATTCGGAAAACTTTATTTCAAGAAAATTTATTGCAGGAATTTTTTAAATTGAACCACAAAAGGGTAAATAATAGTCTGTACGAGAGAAGATTTTATACCCAAAATTATTACGATTCTACCACTCGTGTCACTAATGAGAAAAGTAATTACAAGGTTTAAAATGATAAAGCAACTCGAGTGGACCAGATTATGGCACATTCTAACTCTTAAATAAATCGGATATTAATTTGTAAAGAGAACCATATTGAAAAAATAAATAAAAATTCACATATTCTAATTATTTTATAAAGAATAATAATAATTCAGAATATATCAGAACAGAAAATGATACTTTTTCAGTCACTTGCTCAGACGCCACGCTCACACACTAATCAAAGTTGTAATTTGGCCAATCGGGTGGGACAAAAATGGTCCATCCAATTTTTTTTTTTTTTTTAATTTTTCTTGAAACGTGTTACTCGTATGGGACATCCACAATAGTGAGGGAGCCATCTCCGTCCATTTTTGAGAAAACAACAAAGCTCCTCTGTGTAGTCAGATACACGCCAGAATTTCCCCAAACTTTTGTGAGATAGTGGGACCCACCAAGGGTTGGAAGAATCTAGAAGCACACGCAAGGGTTCGAAAGGAGACAGCTAAGCTGATGCGGCTGGCTGTGAAGCTGAAGCCCTCCCCACCCCACAAATAATTTTCTCTTATTTATCTTATTTTTAATTGGTTTTGTGAAGTGCGTTGAAGTCTTTGGGAAATGAAAAAGCGACCTGGACTTCAAACAACGATGCTGGTTGGCGGCGTCGTTGACGTCTTTTCATGATTTATCCATTTATGCAATGGGAGAGATAGGCGCAGAAAGAGAGAGAGGGAGGGAGGGAGTAGCAGACGATTTACTTCAGACTAGAGGAGGTCCACTCATAGACTGCTGGAGGGAGCTGCTGGGTGCTTAGCAAGTTGACTCACTTTCAATCATGCTACTAAACATGTACTTGGATTTGCAAGCTCTCACTTAGGAGCTGTAATGTACTGGAACTACACCTCACCCAGATATGCTTCATAATCGGATGACCCTTCTCTCAATCCTCGTAGCACATTAGCTCATGAATTTTATTTTTAAAATTTTTTTCTTCTCTCAAGTATATTTTCTTTCATTTTTCGTTTTCTGTTACTTGATAAAGAGTGAAAAAAAATTATTTATGAATGTTGATTGTCTCTAGATATCAATACTTTTTAGTATTAACTATTTACTGTAAATTATGTACATGATGTAGGGAGTGTGGGGGGGAAGTATGGAATTTCAGGAACTTGGATTTTGCACCAACCAATCTTGCATGGAAGATTTGTGTGCGAGATGCAAGAACAGTACATGCACGCTCGAGTGCAAATGATTCATCAAACCAATCTTATCTTTTCACGAAATGAAACTCCTTGATTGCCCAATATTGACCTTGATAGATTGAATTGAAAAGTGCCTCTTTTCTTCGAAATGGAGGGAGTTCAATCTCAAAGCGTGCATTCTGGATTTACCGTTTGTGCTGGATGCCAAGCTTTTACTGATGCCCTTTTTAATGCAGCACTTTTCCTTTTGCTTGGGCATGGGGTTATGCCATTGGAGACACTAAAAAGGAAGGCACGGCCCTGTGGAAGTTAATGGCACAGATGCTTCAATCCTTTGCTTGGCCTTTTTGTCGTAACCCAGCGTGTCCTCTTAAGATAGGCATAACTTTGGTTTACATGAAGTAAACTTGCTCTTGAAATAGGCTTAACTTTAATTTATACGAAGTAAACTTGCTCAAGTTTAGCTTTTAGGATTAAAGGCTTAATCGGGTTTAACTTTAATTGTCATTAAATAAACTCCTTATGTTAATTTATATTGGATAATAACTTCTTGAATAGTAACAAAATAAATCAGAATAAACAATTTTAGCCAAACAAACGCTTCATGCACAATTAAAGCCAACTTAAAAAAAATATATATAGATATAATTATCAAGCATCCGACTAAAGAGTCATCACCAATCCCAAATATTATATCATCAAAACCACTCATCCATACTATGTCGTACCACACCGTGCTATACCACAATAAAACAAAACCGAACTCCCCAAAATTATTTTTTGTCATAGTGTATGCCGATCAACAAAAAATTTTGACCAATTTAATATTTTAGATGGAAAGAAAATCCTAATTAGACGTCAAGATGAAAAAAAAAAAAAAAGATTCAAACTTTTCTATTTAAGGTTCAGGAATTCTTTTCCTTGTAAAAAGATCCCAACATCCTTGATAAAAAAACTTAATATTTTCTTTCTCTTTTATGTCTCGTCTTCCTCTCTCCTCTCCCCTCTTTGTTCTTTCTGTATCTCCCTTCCTTCTCCTCCGCTAGATTGCAAATACTTTTCCCTCCCTCCTCTTTTCTCTATTATCTCTCTTCTCTCTTCTCTCTCTCTCTCTCTCTCTCGCTCTCTGCTAGTTTTCTCCCTCCTCTCTCTCTATTCCTTCTTTATGTTAGGTCCTCTACTCTCTCCTCTACCCCACTTCCCTCCTCTCCTCTTTCTCTCTCCTATCTCTCTCTATTCTTTTGTTCTATTCTCTCCTCTCTCCTCTCACATCTCTTTTCCTTTTGTAGAGGTGAAGAATCGTTGATTTTCTCTTTCTTCCATACTCTCTCATCTCTCTTTTTTCTCTCTCCTCCCTCATCCTTCCTCCACCGCACTGGTCATCCGAGATGAAGAAAACGAAAGCAAATTTGTCTTCAAAATTCACTCATTCATTCTGAATATTAAAGTTCTTGGATTTTTTGTATTTTCAATCCTAAAATTAATACTTTTTTTATAAATTTTTTAAATTTCACTAAAGAGATAAGATAAATCAACTGATTATATTAAAAAAAAAAAATCCTTGAGGGATAATTTAAATGGTAAATCCTTCCTATTTTCATTTTTTTGTTCAATTCAATCCCTTTTTTTATTTTTTTTTCATAAAAAAAAATATCATTTCTTTATTCATATAAAACAACATTTCATTTACATTACACCTCACTTTTTGAAAAAAAAATATCATTTCTTTATTCATATAAAACAACATTTCATTTACATTACACCTCACTTTTTGGTTCTTACATCCCCGCTAGCTCTATCTACCATCATCCAAAAACCCCAAATATACATTTCTTTGAGGACTTGCAAGAAACAAAAAGCGAGCGGAAACAACATCAACATTCGACCCTCCATATTTATTTACCCATCTCCCCCACAGGTGCGGTCCAAGTCAAATCCCACATCCCTTGACCCTCTCAAAAAGTCAGCCCTGAAGTGCCCGTATCAAAAGGCGCACGTTAACGTTGATTAAAATTATCCCACAAAGATGCGCACTCCTTCCTCGCAAACCCGACCCTACGCAACTCCAAATCATACACCACTTCAAACCCTTGTTGCTGATAATTACCGAGAGTAGCTGCTGGCCCACCACTCATCGCATCATCTCCACCGTTCATCAACATCAAACACCCAACTTTCCTCTTTTTCCCTCCTTCACTATCGCTTGTTTCAAACTCGTAAAGGTAATTTCTCCTAGGCAAAACAACACTAACGTTCCCCGCGAACTGGAAGGAGACTTCAGGAATCCTCCCTGCACCCTCACCTACCGAACCACCAATCATCCAACATGGACTCAGTCCAGTACTGTCCTCTGACTCGGTATCTCGCTTATAAACTCGCCCGACTCGCCTTTCGAGCTCATTCACCACCGAATCGTACATTTCCGGTGGAAGCATAGTAAAAGTCGTCCCGGAGTCAACCACCATGCCTCCATTTCCTTCCCGGTCAACCCTTTTCAAAATCTCCGGCGCTGTAATTTTCTTCCCGCCAACGGAAATTCCGGTGAGGCCAACCGAGTATAAGTACGGAAATTTTGGATTTTCAAGCATAGGGGTGTAAACGAAATTCTGGGTTTCTTCTTTATTCTCATATTTACCCAAAATAAGTGGACTTGGAAGCTTTACTCTTTCTGGTTCAAAAGAGTGAGAGATTAAGCAGTAAGAAAATTGATTACCTAATTGAGGGAAAGAGAGAGAGAGCTGCTTGGGAAGAGAGAGAACACCATTTCCAAACCCAGCAACCCCAATTGGCTCTCCAAGAGTTGTATGCGCACACCCAAACGTGAAATTTTGTAGAATTAAGGAATTTGGCGAAATGGGTAAGGAGAGAGAGGATTGATAGAGAGAAGCAATTAGGCTTCCATCGCCGTATGCATAGTAAAACTGAGGGCAGTGAAAGGAACTGCAGTCTGAGGTTTCGATTTCGTCTAATGGGCATTTGGCAATGGAACAGAGGTCCGAGGTTGAAACAGAGGAATGTGCTGCAGAGCAAGCAGAGGATTTACATGGGACGTTTTTGGCGAATGAGGCATTGAATTCCACGGTTGCATTTGCTGGGACGAATTTGTTTTCACAGAGAATGCAATTGAAGGGTTTACAAGGGAACCAAATGAGGTCGCTGCCTGTGTCCATGTAGAGAGAGAGAGTTTGAGTTGGGTTGACGCCGATAGAGAGAGGAAGTGTGTAGTCAGTGCCTGAAGAAAGTGGGAGAGAAATTTGTTTGTTGGTTTTTTTATGTCGGTTTTGGAAGCGATTAAATGAGTTTGTGGTTGTGGATTTGAGGAGGTTATGAGGAGAAGTGAATTGGGTTTTGGAAAGAGAGTGGGTTAGAGGGAGAAAAATGTGGTTTGTGGAAAGAGAGAGGGTTGGGGTGAGGATGATTGTGAGGAAGAAAATAAGGTGGAGACTGGAAGAAGCCATTAACGAGTGAAAAACCAAAGGACTCTGTCCTTGTTTGAGAGAGAGGGGGACAGAGAGATAGAGAGGATGGGTGTGTTTAAATTTTGCGACGAGTGAGAGGAGAGAGAAAGGGGTTTTTAAAGGAGACGGGGGGATCGGACGGGGAGAAAAAGGACGAAGCTTCCAGGGTTTTTGAATGTCGCAGGTGGATTTGGGGGTGAAGACCTGTCTCCATCTCTATTAACAAACCACAGCGGATCCATGGACCCTGTTTTTACAAGCCATGGTTTTGAAAATTAGTCACCAGATACGGGGAGCTTTTTAGGTGTCTGATTGTTTTCGGAATATTTATAATTTTAAATGGATTCTTACGAGAAATATTAAAATTTTCTTTTAATGCAAGCCATGGATTATCTTTCTTAATTCAGACTCTGCTATGATACAAGAAATAAAATATTAAAAACTATATAAAAAGTGTTAATAAGAAAATAATATATCATTAAATTACATCTCAATAATCCTTGTTGGTATTAAATTTCAATAAACCTTACTATAACTCAACTCCCACCCTGTAAATCTCAAGTTTCACTCTCTTCTATGCATCAAAAAAAAAAAAATTTGAAAAACCTCTAAAAATTTTTATGATAATACATATTCAAACCATTAACCTTTAAATAAATATAAAATTTATCAAACATATACAATAACTCACAAATTAAATGTAATAAATAATAACATTGAATGTTAATTTTTCTTAAAGAGAGATTAAAGTTTTATCGAAATGTGGTTTATATTTTTATAAAAATATTTAGTCATCAAAATTTCGAATGAGGAGACAAATTTTGTTATTGTTTGAGCTAATACAGAAGAAAAATTTTAGTATTCAAAGTGCAAGTTGGTGGGTTTTTTTAATTTCGTTCTTAGTATTAGATTTGTCAGTAACAACAGTGGTAACAGAAGAGATTTTCAATTCCAAATGAATTGGCAGACTAAAATCATCAATTTGTGTAATTTTTCCAAATTTAAATCCTAATGCAGCATACTATACAAAACATATATATATATATTTTCCTAAAGAAGTTACCAAAAAAAATGAAGAAAGGAGTGAGTCACTATTTCAGAGGAAGCTGAGAATTCTATACTGGTGCACGTTTGTAACCGCACAAGGTGATGTACTCCCCGCCCATCACTCCAGTGTTAAGTCTTCAACACTGTACCATAGCTTTTGATCGGTTCCCCTACTCTCACCCATTTGATGGACAAACTTCTTAGAAAAATTATTAAGGTGAATAGGACATGGCACCTGTGTCAACTCAAAATAAGGGTTAAAATTTAGGGATTATTTTTGTTTGATCTCAACTTGATTGTGGGGGGAGAGAGAGATAGAGAGACAAAAATACCCAACCAAGGAAACTACACGTGGCAAAATTAATTTTCCCAAGAAAGTTTGTGGGTTCAGTGCCAAATTCGAAGCACTTCGTGGGACCAATCAAACAAAGGTTCTTTCGATGATCTACCCTTCCACTGTGGATTCTTCCGAGCCCACCAATTCCCACCATCGACACAAGACAGACGAAACTTCTACGGCCCACTAAAGCAACGACAAGTACAAAAAGCACCCTACAAACACCCACTCCTTAAATGTCCATAACTGGAATTTTATTTCTTTTTTTTTCGACCAACAAACATCAAAATTTTATCTAATTAATTCAAATCAAATATTATAAAATCCACTAAAAAAAATTAAGTCTTTCGAACCCCATTTCTCCACTCCTTAAGGGAATTTTCTATGTATGTTTGATTTACTTTTTGTGAGGGCGTTGTTTAGTTTAATCTAATGAATTAATATTTTTTTAAAATATTTCAACAAAGATTATTATTCTAAATAAATTTATATGAACGTGTCAGAAAAATATAAACTTGAACGACTCAAACTCAAATTTTTATATCTAGGGGATTGAACATTTATTGTTTTATTTTTTAAATTTAATGTCGAGTTGTTAAAATGGTACTAAAGACTTGAACCAAATACTAGGATTGTTATACGAATCGAGCCGAGTTCGAGTCGCTCATGAGTTACTCGGTCAATAGCTTGACTCGACTCGATTTTGACTGAGTTCGAGTTAAATTCGTTTTACAATCGAGTCGAGTTCAAATGATAGAATTTTAAATTTGAAAATTCGTCGAATAGTTCCATAACATATATTAATATATATTATATATATTTATATACTATTATAATAAAAAAAATTAAATTAAATATAATTTTATATATATACAAATTATTCATCGAGTTCGAGTTGAGAGATATTCAACTCGACTCAAATACTGTGCGGATTAGAGTTCATTGAGCATAAAATAAATAAATAAAAGAATTCTTCTCTCTTATATTTGAAGTTTAAAGCATGGGTAGAAGAAATAGGCATTGGATTCGAATCAATAAAGCCATACGGTATTTTTTTTAGTATAATCAATCTGTATTCAAATTCATATTTTAATTAATTCGATTCAATCATTATCGGATCTAATTTAGAAAGAGTTTTTCTAACGTAATATTTTTCATTTCATAATTTTAAATATAAAATTTAATTAAAAAATTTAATATTTTTATCAATTAAATCAATTTTATATCGACAATCACGGCATGATGTTATCAGAGGCCAGTCGTTTTCATGTTATTGTTAGTGCCATCTACATTGCCTCACCAAATATTTGTCGCGGACTGGGGGAGGAAATAAAAAAGATATTTTTCTCATTAGATATTGCTATATCTCTGCTTCCATTTTCATCCTAAAACCATTTTTTTAATGGGTGGGCAATTAGGTCCAAAAAGTGATTTAACAATTATGCACATTTGTCTCCGTAAAACCTAATGAATATGGTTCATTATTTTTATTATATTGAGATTTGAATTCGATATTGTTAATTAAAAAAAAATTATAATCACTAAACTGTCAATAAATTATTCTATGAATATGTTTCAATACTCTCAATCTTTTGGGAAATAGGGGAGGCAGAGTACCATCCTGTCTGGTGGGTCGAATTTGGGAGTCAAAGATATTGGCCTATTCATAGTTCTTACATAGAAAACAAGAAGATTGTGGGACATCTTGGTCTTAGCTTTAAGACGAAGAATGGGCAAGAGTTTGAGTTTGGGTGATCTTTTATTAACATTTCGGATTCTCATGGCGTAATCCCGTGTGAGATATGCCCGCACAGCAACTGTGGCAGTGTTAGTTTCTTGTGGAAAGCACCAAATATGTCTACCATGCATGTACTTGACCATTCACTGACTTGCAACCATGGCAAAGGTGGGTTCATTTGATCTTCATGAAAAAGACACAAAGGAAGACAATCGATTAATCTGTATTTTGAAATCTTGGATAATTCTGCAAATATTTAACTGAAAAGGTATTTTTCTTTTACTGTCAGTGTCAAAAGGGACAACATTCGAACAACCAAAAATTTTTATATCATTAAGATAACTAAACAACTAAAATAACTTGATATATTACAAATTGTGCAATTAAAAGAGCAGTACCAAATCAGGTTCAGAATCATTCATTTAGTTGACTTTTTGTTGTATCATACATTAATGATCTGTATGGAAGAAGAGTTAACAAAGACCTTGTTCGTCACTTTGACACTTTCCTTTCATTTTCCATGCTTGGGTGCCAAAACCCCAATTCAATGCCAGTGATAGATTAACAACAAAATTTGGTTCTAACAAAATCTTGAGGAGATTGTGGGCCAGAATTTGTGGTTAACATATAGAACAGGTCTCTTGTGGGAATTGGTCAAATTGTTTAACGAACTTAAAAGCTAATCTTTCTCCAATAATTGCTTCCACAGAGCTGGAAGCAAGGTTCAGAGAATCAAGGGCCATGCATAAAGCCAACCCACTCAAAATATGGTATCATTCACTTTTCAAAGGACCTAACCATGAAAACCTAGCTTGAACTGCAACCACCTACTCTTATTAAAAGCTCTTCTATAAACTATTTTAAGGAATTGAAGTTTGTACAATGTAGGTAGAGCTATTATGAGAATCAAATCGAGTTCGACTTGCTCACGAGCCACTCAATCAAAAGTTCGACTCGATTCGATTTTAACTGAACTCGAGTCGATTTCGAGCGATTTCATTATACAATAAAATTAGGTTTGAGTAATATAATTTTAGATTTGAAAACTCGTCGACTAGTTCGATAATATATATTAATATATATACCCATATATTATTATAGTATAAAAAATTAAATTATGTGAAATATATTAATATATTATATAAATATTCATATCTATAAATGAGTTTAGTTCCAATCATATTATTACTATTCTTTGAGTTTGAATACTATTAAAAAATTTGAGTTTAAATTTAAACGTCAGGGTACTCCCGATCGACTCGCCAAATGTGGTATTAAGTTTGCTCAAACTCAGCTCCCAATGTTAAACGAACCGAACTTGGTTCTATTTTGAGATCCTTTACTAGGATTGAGGACCCCACAGCTGGTACCCGGTTTGGGCTCGGCTTGTTTAAATGTGAACTTCGAGTTAATGAAATTTGGCATTAAGTACTTCCTGGTTTCAAAGCTCATGAAGTCTTGGTGGAAATTATTAAAAAAAAAAAAAGTGTTCAGCATCATAATGGCTAGTAATTAGACCAAAGGGCACCTTATAACGGTTGCAAGCGGTCTAAATTTCATAACACCCTGTGCCCCTTGTGGACTTTTTGATATATGGTGATTTAAATTTCAGATTACAAAATTAAAAAAAAAAATAATTATAATCACTATATTGTCTCTTTGAAAATTATCTCTTAAGGCCTTAATGAAATTGTTTTCATGTTTTCTTTAGAGTTCATTTTTAAATTCAAATTTTATTATTTGAAAAGCAAATAAAAAAAGAGTATAAAGTTAACTCTATAAAAATTATGAATTCCAACATCAACAACAAAAATAAGGTGAAATTTGTAAGAAACTTCACTAAAGCTTGTGAGATCCACCTAACTTTAATTTTAAATAACAATTTCATCCTATTTACTCTTAAAAAGAAAAAAATCCGATGGTAATGAAGTAAATATAAATACTTATAAATAAACTCTATATTTTATTTTTATTATTTTAAGTATAGAAATTCAATGGGAATTCACATTTATATTTTTTATTTAAAGCACAAGAATTCATCTATAAATAAACTCACGAATATGTAAGTTTGGATTTTGGAAAAACGATACCCATGT
Organism: Dillenia turbinata; assembly: GCA_037126225.1. Lineage (NCBI taxonomy): Eukaryota > Viridiplantae > Streptophyta > Magnoliopsida > Dilleniales > Dilleniaceae > Dillenia > Dillenia turbinata. The sequence goes on along the minus strand of JBAMMX010000008.1, from coordinate 20,268,510 downwards.
AAACTTCAAAGTCTCACCGTCGATCAGATTTATCAGCACCAGGTAACAATCATAAACACTTCTTTCTGGGTAAGCTAAAGGAGTTTGACAAGAGAGTCTCTTTAACATACTTGTGCGAATCATTCATCATGGAGGCTAGATACAAGGGTGTAAATCGGGGTAGAGATCTGTCCTGTCTTTCTTTGGTAGAACCACTCAAACCCAAGTTCTTGTGACAGATTGGCGCCTTACTACTCTGGCATTCAATTGGGGAGTACAATTAGAGGCATACAAGCTGTCTGTAAATGCAACATTTGAGCTAGATTACGGACATACATCAAGACAGCTCACTTACATAAATATAAAATGTCTTATGATAAGTATCCTTTATTCACAAGAAACCATTTACCATCTTTAGCTTTTCTTCATGGCATCGAATTAAAGACTTTTTAAGTCATGCATCGCTGTAAGGAGAAAGACATCCTGAACTATCTATCCTAGTAGGATCAAACCTAAGATGAAAATTTGGTATCTCGTATAATTCAAAAGACACCCTATATGCACGTGATGATTCAGAACACAATAATGAAACCTATGTATATCCCAAAAGAAATCACCTTCACAAGATAATGACCAGCCTTTTTTCAGAGTAAAAATCTTAGAGCAAATACCAGCACCAGAGTGTTGGCATGGTATTTACAGATCTTTACAAGCCGTCTGTAACACCGTACGCGCAACACATGCGAACAAGATTATACACATACCTCAAAAGACAGCTCAGTCACAAATTTCAAAAGTTCATCAGGATAAGTATCCATTGTTCAAAAGAAACCATTGCCATCATCACAATATAATGCAATATCACCATGTAAATTTAAGAACTGGCATTAGCTGCACCAATGAAGAAAGACAGTTGCTGTAAAGGGAAGGAAACCATAACTTATCCTAGTCAAATCTTACCTAAGCTGAAGACGAAAAATCCATATCACTTTAAAGAATGTAAAGTGAAGCCAATGTCAATCTCAGCAAGATACAAATCACAATGACTTTAAAACACCAGATCATATTTTTCCTAACATGCCACCTTAACAGCCCCAGCACAAGATCTAAGGTAGGTTACATGCAACACTAGGACATTATTTTTCCTGAATTCGTAGGCATCAGACGAAACCCGTGTTTGCATAGAGGCAATGTCTACGAGCTGAAGGTCTAAAAAGTAAGTTGATCACAATAAGCATGCCTCAATTTAAACCTTCCCTACAAGTATCTGTCAACTATCATATCAGCAAGAAGAAGAGCAAGTTAAACAGAGCAAAATTGTCATTCCAAAGAAAAGAGTAAATTAGACCATATGTTATTATATAAAGGTCAGCAATTTGGGACAAGGTGAGGACTATGATTGTACAGTAAAATACAACTCCAGAGGTTTTTGTGACCAGAAATTGACAACCATCCAAGCCTTTTATTTTGTACATCATTTTGGGACAAGTCCTATTTCCTCCTATTTGCATTTTGTGCATGAAATTTTTGTCTATTACAAAAACAAAGCTGTTTAGAAGAAACCAGATTCTTAATAGGCGGATTTGCTTTAACACCAACATGAATCATGGAAAAAATCATCATAGTATAGAGAGCTAGAAGTGCAAAGTGGAGCCAAGGTAATCACACTTTTGAGGGGATCGGTGACGAAGGCCGCATCCTCACCAACAACTTTTCTGCTTCAATGAACCCACCCGAAGGACCCAAAGAATGTACTTTACATGCTTCCACCTGTTCAACATCTTCCATGATCAAACAGTGACTGTACAAAATTTAAGTCTCATGAATAGGCTTTGACCCAAATGTTTAAGGCATATGGTCTTACCTAGGAACGAAAGGAAGCGCCAAACAGTGGAGGTGAAGATGGTTAACACTATTTAAGGGTGGCTGGTGAAAGCCAAACCTGCCAAAAGCAATAAAAATATCTTCTCAATTTTGATTCCAGCTGATCCAAAGCCATGCGCAATGTTGGATCCATAATTTTTCTAGCCAATTTAATCTCAATAATTGCCATTTTGCTTCCATTGCACCATATGAAGGTTATTCCATCCTCTATGACGCACTAAATTTGCAAACAACTGTGATGAGCTGTCTTAGTTGTGCAGGGTCTAATTCATTTTAAACAAATTTGATGGACCAACTCTGAACTGATACGGGCTTCCTTGCCTGCTTTTGGATAAGTATGGAAAGAATGACTTATGACACCATTACGATTTATGGCTCAATCGCTTGTAGCTTTGTGTCATCGTTGTCAGAAAAAAAAAAATATAATTTTGTTTCTCATTCAGTCAACTGTTCCTTAGGAAGGCAAAGTTTTTAGTCTCATAATTGAGATATGCATTACATACATGACTATCTATCAATCTATCTATCTATTTTTTAATCACCAGGCATGAAACTGGTATCAATGTTAATGAGGATCACCATTGAAGTTGTCAACAGCAGCAAAAGGCCAAACATCGGCATGTTTCAGAAACTGTTTGATGTTGTGAAACATTACCATTAATCAAGCAGTTGAAGCTTGAACAACAACAATCTGGAGCTTTGAGAACAGATGAATGGAGAAGGTATTTAGTGATCTTGAGGCTATTCTAAGATTATTATTGTGACTTGCATTGCACCTGGCAGTTGGAAGGCATGATTTTTAAATTCATATACTTCAGCAGACAATTCAGTAAGGCATGTCACAGTTCTGTTTATACAACAACAACAACCACCTAGGCCTTCTATCTCAAAATTTGGTCACATTTCTGTTTATGAATATTAATTTTCAAAGAATTCCCAAAACATTGAGAGGTATTATCTATTACTTCATAAACTTTTTAGTGCTCCGACAGCCAGAAAACACAATATCTTCATTCATAAGGGAATATAGTGAAAAGCACTCAAGGGCTTTTGTCTGGAAAGAACTCTTTTGTTTACATATCCGGAAATAGAGAACAGTTTTTGCATATACCCTGATTGAAATTCTAATTATAGCTCAATTTGTGAATGCTAAATCATATGCTAATATAGTATAATATGGACTACTCTATGAAGCTCAGACACTTCATACTAGAAGTCGTGTGTGGCCGGCCCTATGTGGTATGTGGGGTACAACAGCTGCAAAATGTTTGAAAATCCCTTCAGTAAGTAACATATCTTGCCACAACCCCCCCAAGGCCCACAGATAAAGAAAAATAAATAAAATAAAATCTACGCATTTTAGAATATGGGCACAACCATGTATAAGCACAGTAAATGTATTTTTCATTTCTTTTGTGCAAAGAACATACTATTTATTTTGCTGTGTAATAAAACTACTGAAACAGACTTCAGTCAAACTAGAAACTAAGATAACGAAGAACATAAAGATGATTAAGTTTTCTAGTGATTCCTGATTTCAAACAGCAAAGAAGTCTGGCTGCTGTCATCGCATAATTAGAAATTTATTTATGAGAAAGCTACATATCTTTCTAAACCTGAGATATATATGTGTTCTTTGTTGCCTCTGAACATAGATAAGCTACACATGACATCAGGGACTCTCGTACCAAGTGAATGCAATTAATGCTAAAGAAACAATGCACCAAGGATTCTCCTTTCTGCAATTTATGAGGAGCTTCAAGGCCTCAACAAATATGCAAATATCGATGTAGTACCTGTACTGCAGGCACTGAGGTGCATCTCTCTGTAGTAGCATCTGGCCAACTTTTAACAAGTGACGTACTGGAAAAAATAATTTGCCAATCAGCAAATGAAAAACAATATACAACTGCAAAAATGAAAAAGGTAAAACAAATAATAATAATAAAAAAAGTTATTCAAGTTTCAAAAGAAGGTCATATACCCAAAGAATAGTCTTCAGGTGTCTTTTGGAGGTCCCTGGCAGTTGCTATGTGCTTCACAGGAATAACCAAATACTGCCTACAACGGATCAAGAAGGGTTACTAAATCAATGAAATCAAACCGTGTTAACACAGCCTGATGCCAAACTAGATGAAGAAGAAGGAATAAATAAATAAATAAATAAATTGTGAATTCATTAACCCTGAGAACTAAAGAGAAGTTCCAGCATTCACTAGAACGGCGTTAACTCGATTCGGGGGACAGAAAATGTAAATGAGTTTATGTGATTTAATTTCTCTACACATCATCCTGTATATATTTGTAATCTCATTCACAAAATGAAGAAGAGAACATAATAAAAACAATTTGACTCCTAGACAAAAGAAATGATCTTATAACCTTAAAAATTCATGATTTTACAGCCCAGGATCCATCAAAAATTGATGAAATTCTCACATTACCGCCTACACCACAATATTTTGGAAAATAAATTTGTGGGTTTTTCATAAACTGTTTAAATGATGACTACAGAGTGCATATTGGAAACCCTTTTGCTCAAAACTCAAGTACACAGCTATGAACTATGATTGCTCTATTTGGGATCTCTTTGGGCATTAAAATTATGCCATGCTGTGGCTGGTGATTCACCAAATCTCAATTGTTCTAATCACAATTAATCGAGCGTAAGGTCTGAAATTAGTGGCGTACAATGTTCAATCGCAAACTCACGATACCATAAAAGTATTTGTACAAATTATATGATGTAATTAGCTTAGTTACAAATCAGTTATAAATCAGTTGAGTTAGTTTCTTTTTTGTTACAAAAGCTGTTATAGAATAAAATGAATTAGTTACATGTTGGTAGGTTAGTTAACAAGTTAATACATATATATATTATAGAATGTAGAAGATGGAAATAGTTTTTAGAAATTCAGAAATACAAAGAGCTATTTTCTACTTCCATCTTATTCATTTTGTTTTGCATTTGTTCATGGTATCAGAGCAAGATCTTGGGAATACAGAAAATAGGCATACAATCTTTTTTTTTTTTTATCTTTGAAAGTTATAGTTATGGCAGAAACTTACAATGGACTCAAGGAGAATGAAATGGATATGAGAAGAAACCAAATGGTTCTTAATAGCAATGATCCACTGTTCCTTCATAATTCAGATCATCCAGGAATTGTGCTTGTTACAGCCCCTTTGAATGGTAAGAATTTCTTAACCTGGAGTAGATCTATTAAAATAGCTTTAGGAGCTAAAATGAAGTTAGGATTTATAGACGGAAGCTATGAGATTCCAGAGAAAGAATCACAGTTATTTGAACAATGGAGTAGGGTGAATTGTATGGTAACTTCATGAATCTTGAATTCTATATCAAAAGATTTAGTTGAGGCCTTTTTATATACATCTACTGCTAGAGAATTATGGTGTGAATTAGAAGAGAGATATGGAGAAGGCAATGGGCCCCTGTTATATCAGATTCAAAGAGAAATTAGTTCTATTACACAAGGAACAATGAGTGTTGCTGAATGCTACACTAAACTGAAAAGATTATGGGATGAATTGACAATTTTGATGCCATTACCACAGTGTACATGTGGATCTACAAAAGCTATGGCAGATATCACATCTTTTAATCGACTCATGCAATTTTTAATGGGTTTGAATGATGTATATAGTCATAACAGAGATCAGATCTTATTGATGGATCCATTGCCTTCGGTTAATAAGGCATACTCAATGATTACTAGAGTTGAGAAGCAGAGGGAAGTTCAAATCTTGTATGTAGAACCTAATGAGAATGCTGCCATCCTTGTTAGATCTCAAGGACCAAAGAAAGATACATGAAACAAAGGAAATATCAACAAAAATGATATAACTAAGGAAGAAAAGAGGAGACAGTTCTGCACACACTGCAATGTCAATGGCCATTTGAAAGAGTCATGTTTTAAGCTAATTGGTTATACAGATAGGTTCAAGCAGCTCAAGGATCAAAGAAAGAGGGAGACTAATATCAGAAATGGAATTGGAGCGAAATTTGCAGGAAATGTGCTGAATACACCATTGGAAATAAAAGCAGATGCAAGAATAGGGAGGGGGTCAGACCAAAATACAGAACTGGCAAATCTTATACAACAAGAATTAATAAAATTGATGAAAGAGAAGATGCCTATAGTTGGAAACATGGTAAACTTTGTTCATTTGGAGGATTTCGCAGGTTCTGTTTTCAAACTTGAACTCAGTTTTGCTTTGAACTCTATTGAATTGTTTAGACCAGGAACCTGGATAGTGGACACAGGGGCATCTAGTCATATGTGCATAGATTTTTCACTCATACAAAAACCTATCCCAGTAACCAAAGAAACACTTGTATATCTCCCAGATGGAACCCTTAACTTGGTCACATATATAGGAGATATTCATTTAACATCTCACCTTAGCTTAGTCGATGTTCTTTTTGTGCCAAAATTCAAATTTAATCTATTATCTGTTAGCAAACATATCAAAAACACCTACCTAAAATTTAAATTTTTATCCACACATTGCTTAGCGCAGGACCTGAGGAGTAAAAAGATATTGGCAGTTGAATAATCCATAAGAAATCTCTACATCATAAATTCTGAATCTCTTTCATCAAACACAATTCAAAATTTTCTTTACAAAATACAAAATCTTCATCCTATACTATCATTGTCATTGAATTGTAATAAAGTTGTGGCATCTTCTGCACAACTAGCTGACAAAACTCCTCTATCTTTGTGGCACAAAAGATTGGGCCATGCTTCAATACAAACCTTACAACATTTGAAATTTGCTGATTCCTGCATTATTGATAATCTTTTGCCATGTGATATATGTTCATTCTCTAAACAACCCAGGCTGCCATTTCTCATTTCCCACCAGTTATATACACATTAGCAAGCCATTTAAGATGCATCATTTGGATCTATGGGGACCATATAAATATGCAACACTGATAGGGTTACATTACATCTCACCATAGTTGATGATTTTAGTAGGGCAACTTGGATTTTTCTTTTGAAACATAAGGATAAAACTTTTAAAACTGTGCTGCAATTTACAGCAATGGTTGAAACTCAATTTGAAACAAAAATTAAAGGATTTAGATCAGATAATGGAACTGAATTTGACAATCTTGAATTTAAACTATTTGTACTTGAGAAATGAATTTTGCATCAAAAGTCTTGTGTCTACACACCCCAACAAAATGGTGTAGGAGAACGAAAATATAGACAATTACTTCAAGTTGCCAGAGCAATGATGTTTCAATCTAATTTACCAAAACACTTTTGGGGCTATTCCTTACTCATGGCAACATTTCTTATAAACAGATTACCAACTAAAATCCTTGGATGGAGAACACCTTTTGAAATTTTGTATAAAAAACAACGAGATTACCAAATGATCAAGGTTTTTGGATGTTTATGTTATGCAACAAACACTAAACCCTTGAAAGATAAGTTTGATTCAAGAGCATCAAAATGTATTTTTTTGGGTTATCAAATTAGAAAGAAGGGATACAAAGTTTATAATATGTCAACAAAAGAAGTTTTCATTACCGGAGATTTCTTTGAACATGTTTATCCCTTTAAAGATGATGTCATTCCTGAGTTGCCTTTGCTAGTAACAACTATTGAAAGTGAGCATGATGTGCCTGCTATGAAACATATTTATGATTCTGATAAATCATCTTTTCCCATTAGGTCTAATTCTCCATTGACAACCACCAATTCCTTTGAACCAGAGGCATACACTGATACAAATATTGATCCGATTATATTTGATGAGCATATGCCTGTGTTGAGACGTAGTGATAGACCAAAACTTAAACCAACTTGGATGCAAGATTTTGTTACTAATCTTACTCTTGTGGATTCAAATACTGCCAATGACAACTCACTTAATTTTCTTCCAACCAGTTCTAAATATATACCTCAAACATTTCCTTTCGTCAACTCTAAATTGTTCACATATGATTATAAGTCCTTTCTAGCACATGTCACAACTATTGAGGAACCTTGGTCTTACAAGGAAGTAAGTTCAAAAGCAGAATGGGTACAGGCCATGGATAAAGAACTTGAGGCACTATAACTTAACAGAATGTGGGACTTGGTACAACTTCCAGAAGGAAAGAAACCTATTGGGTGCAAATGGGTTTATAAAGTGAAGATTAAACCACATGGATCAGTGGATATATATAAGGCACGCTTAATGGCAAAGAGGTATAACCAAGTTGCTGGTATTGATTATATAGAAAGTTTTTCCCCTGTAGCTAAATTAGTTATGGTGAGACTCTATATTGCCATAGCTACAGCTCACTCATGGCCTATTCATCAACTTGACATTAACAATGCGTGCTTACATGGATACCTCAATGAAGAAGTCTATATGTGGCCCCCGGAAGGATATACAAAGGCAAAGAAAGGAGAAGTTTGCAAATTAAATAGATCACTCTATGGACTTAAACAAGCATCTCGTGAGTGGAACACAGAATTATGCAAGAAACTGCAAGCATATGGATTTAAGCAGGATCACTGTTTATTCATTCTTCAAAATAGCTATTGTTTCTTGGCCCTCCTTGTCTATGTCGATGTCTTAGTCACCAGTACTTCAGAAATAACAATACAAAAGGTTAAAGGATTTTTGGATTTTGAATTCACTATCAAGGATCTTGGGCTTGCAAAATATTTCTTAGAGATTGAGATAGCTAGAAGTACTACAGGAACTTATATTAATCAATGCAAATATGCAATGGATATAGTGATGGATGCAGGTTTACTGGGGGCCAAACCTATTATAACACCTCTACCTAAAGGACTGAAATTAGTTTCACAAGTAGAAGCACCTTTAACAAATCCGGAAAAGTATAGAAGACTAGTAGGCCGTCTTCTATACTTGAATTTAACTCGTCCAGACCTTACATATGTTGTGCAGCAGCTTAGTCAATTTGTGAATATGCCTTGCAAAGTTTATTAGAATGCAGCAATGCATGTGGTTAGATATCTAAAAGGGACAATGAGCAAAGGATTATTCTTTCCTACCTTAAACTCATTTCATTTTCAAGCCTTTAGTGATGCTGATTGGGCTTCATGTCTTGATTCTCAGAGATCTCTCACAGATTATTGTATTTATCTTGATAATTCTCTTATATCATGGAAGACAAAAAAGCAGACCACCATCTCTCGATCCTCTGTAGAAGCAAAGTATCGCAGCATGGCATCAACTGTATGTGAATTACAATGGATCACATTTTTGCTTAAAGATTTCAATGTTCCCATTCATCAACCTATTCTATTATGGTGTGACAATCAAACAACCTTACACATTTCAGCAAATCCTGTCTTTTACGAACGAACAAAGCATCTTGAAATTGATTGTCATGGTTCGTGATAAGTATAAAGCAGGATTCATCCTTCCTAAACATGTTTCCAGCAAGCAACAACCAGCAGATATTTTCACTAAATCCCTTTAAGCTCCTTAATTCAATTCATTACTGTCCAAGCTAGGTATGATGGATTTCCATCATTATCCAACTTGAGGGGGATGTACATATTATATGATGTAATTAGCTTAATTACAAATTAATTGAGTTAGTTACTTTTTTGTTACAAAAGTTGTTATAGAATAAAATGAATTAGTTACATGTTGATAGGTTAGTTAACAAGTTAGTACATATATATATATATACTATAGAATGTAGAAGATTGAAGTAATTTTTAGAAATACAGAGAAGTTCAGAAATACGGAGAGCTATTTTCTTCTTCCATCTTATTCATTTTGTTTTGCATTTGTTCGGAATTATCTATAAAGTATAACTGAGTAAATGGAATTGTCGCAAAAGAAATTAACCTGAAAGCAGAAGGATTAATGTCTTGAAAAGCGACAACCTTCTCATCCTGCAATTGGTCTAAGAAAAGCCCTAATTATAGAACTGTATAGAAAGGTACAGAGGGAGGGAGGGAGAGAGAGAGAAAGAGATAGAGAGGGACAGTGTGAAGCAGTTGTGTGGAAGTTGAAGAAGTAGCAATTTGACAAAATATGCAAGTCGATGAAGGTCCCGTCATTTTTGTGCCCTAATTTGATCCTCCGACTCAGAAACTGTTCCCAATTTCTAATTTTTGGTCTCTCTCTCCATCGACTCTCTTCAGAGATCCGTTGGCCTGCGTATTCATGTGATTTTACATTTTTTTTTTGGTTTCTTCCTTGACGTTTTCTAATTTTACCAAAAAAAAAAAAAAAAAACCGAAATAAGAGTCGGACCCGGATCCTTGTCTTTTTTTTTTTTTTTTTTTTTTTTTTTTTAATTAAATACCCCCCTTAACAAACACACCCCCCCTTATTTTTTTTTTTTTTTTTAAAATAAAAATCCCCCTTTTTTTTTTTTTTTCTCCTTTTTTTTTTTTCCCCCTTTTTAAAAATTTTTTTTTATTTTTTTTTTTTTTTTTAAAAAATTCCGGAAGTTTTTAATAATTATATCTAATATTTCTTTTAAATTATATGGCATTTCAAGTAAATAAAACAATTTAATAGGCCTCACAGACCAACTCCGCTTATCTCCTTACACTCTCATATATCTCTGTTATTTTTTTTCCTTATAAAAAATGATTATTTAATTAACTAGAAAAATAATAGTTTGATACAATAGAATCAAAACAATACAAGAGTAATAATTATCGATATAATCATCGAAAAATAAAATTTTCATTCGCACCGGAGAGTTGTGGTGTATTAACTATTGAGATAAAAATTTCTATGAAAAACATTATGACGATAATTAACACAGCTATTTACTTTTTAAGATACATAATTTAAGTGACAACACTTTACACATTTTATTAAAAATAACATCATTAATAATAATAAAAAATTTATTATTTAATAAAAATATATTATTTAACTACTTACCATAGAATCAAATCAGATAATAATCTTTTTAATGCTCATATTTTTTGTTAGAGCTAAAAATCATTTTTGAAATGGCAAGAATTCCGCAAAAGTAATAGAAATCCACCCAACATTTTAAACAAATCCAATTTATACAATAAACTGAATAGTTTATAACGAATCCATAAACAATTACAACAACTGAGTTTCCTAAAGAGGAGCATCCATATTTAATATATACAACTCACATTAAGATATTAAACTTTTGAAAAATCATACATTTCACATTTAATGATTTAAATCAATTTAAAAGTTATAATATATTTTATAAATTTAATATATGATTTAATTTTAAATGAATGAAAATATTAAAGTTATCTTTAACATGTGAAAATTAAATATAAGAATACTCTATTATTGATTAAAATTTTTGAGTATCAATTTAAATTTAGATTCTTGATAAAGCGAAGAAACAAAAAAAAAAAAAAAGATGGAAGTATGGTCGCCAAGAAAAGGAATTGAATTTAGATGAACACGGATTCCAAATTTCTCTTCAATTCCAATTTGGCCCCCCACACCGCGACACCCTCTCTTCCCTCCTCCGTTTTCCATTTTTTTTTTTTTTTATGCTATAGTGAATTGGATCCAGGTAAGGTGACAGGATGACCCGCACTTTTGACCCAACTCGCCGCACATTAGGAGAGATGTACAAAATTAACCTTAAAAAGGTCTTAAAAAAAATTTAAAAATCAAATTCCAAAATTAACTTAAAATAATCAAATATCTAACACTTAATTACTATTCGTGAGTGTTGAAAACTCGATGAATAACTCGTGTAAGTTTCTTCGACGTTAGATAAGGGCTTCGTGTTCTTGAATGAGCATAATCTCATCCTCTTTCTCCTCTTCTATTTCTAGATTCGATTTCAACCTTCACATTTGAACCTCAGGCCTCGCAAATCGTCCTGTTTTTCTTACCATAGTAAATGGCAGGAGGTTTGTACTCCGCAACTTTGCTCCCTCTCAATCTCTTTCTTTGTCCTCTCCCTCCTCCCTCTCATCTTCTCTTTGCACTTACAAATTTCATGGTGAGGATGCATTGGTCAGTTATTAAAAACTGGATCAATAATATTCGTTGAGTATTGAACACTCGATCATTTTAGATTAAATTTAGAATTTGTTTTCTCATAGATTTTTTAAAGAAATTTTTTAAATTTTTTTGGCTAATTCCATATTTGACCCCATATATATATATATTTTACTATAGTGAATTGGATCCAGATAAGGTGATAGGATGACCCGTACTTTTGACCCGACTCGCCGCACATTCGATGCACTTTCTCAATTCAGAGAGTCGAGATGAGCGCGACCCAATTGAATTTCAAAATTCACCATGATTCTCCCCTGTTCATATCCACGGGCATGGCTTCTCTGATCCCCAAACCCAAAACCCTAATTTCCCATTTCACCTTTCACCATCGATCACCCTTCTCTCTCCACTTTCTCTGTCTCTCCAGTGGCAAATCCGTCCGAACAATGAGCTCATCAGCCTCCTCTCAACGCATCTTTCAACTTAAACTCGACCCTTTAACGGGCAACTCCGAGTGGGTAGTCATCGAAGACGACGACAACGACGATGTCTCCACAAGTTCTTCGAAGACCGACCACTTGGAAACGACGTCGTATCTCGACATGCTCAACGACTCTTACAGAAACCGAGCCTATCGTCTCGCCATAGACAAGACTGTCACCAAACCTTGCCACGTTCTTGACATTGGGTAGTTCTTTTCTTTATTCCTTCCAAACCGTAATTTCTCATATTTGGTTAATATCTGCAAACCCTAGTCTTAACGATGAAATAGTTTGGCATCTTCGGAGGCATATGTTGTTTTGTTTTGAGAAAATTGTGCAACAATGAAATCAGAGCGTTGGATATTTGAGTTGTCATTCGAAACCTTAAGGGAACACCTGACACAAAGAGAAAGGATGAAATGAAGGGTAACATCATTTTGAAGACATAGATATTTGTAGGCAATGAAGAAGAGGACACTGTCTTTCTAAGTATTTATGTTAACATCTCAATTATAGTGGTAATTATACTCTTGAAACCAATGAAACAAATCTTGAATTCAAGAACCTTCTTCAAAACATGCAAATACAATACCATACATGTTGGGTCTTGTTAATTGACTATTAGTATTACTAGGATCATTGTTCGTTATGGCATTAGGTATGGATATGGGAACCTCTTATGCTACCTTACCAGATGTGTAATCCGTGGGTGGTAGGCCTAATTAAATACTTAGATTACTATTTTTAGTGGCAGTTTGCTTTCACTTAAGTACGTTATATATTTTATATGTGGTTTTCACATATATAAATTAATTTTTAGTTAATATAAAAAGAGAGAAAAGAAATTAAAGTCAGTACCCAAAAAAATAAAGAAATAAATTTAAGTGTTGAATATCACTATTGCTTTTTAGATTCAAAAACTTCTTTCTATTTATGTGGTTTATATTTGGTGAACTACTTCAAACATATATTAGTTTCAGATTGCTCATATTAGTAATTTAGTGCACTACTATAGTACCACGTTTCAAATTGCACAATCTTGATTGCCCGTTGTTAGGGGGTAGAAGGATCCTGTTGACTTTGTTAGTAATCATACCTCTATTATTTCTCATACTACAAAGATGCTCTGATGTTTATGAGTATTATAAAGTCATATCAGAGGGAACTTCGAGGTGCCTTAAAGAATTTATATCAAGATATATCCATCTTTCATTGTTTGTGCTTTGCCGCTAATTTTGCCCTTGATCTCATAAATTGAGCAGGAATGCTTACAAGACCAATGCAAAACAAAGGAATGTTCACATTGAGTTAGAAGCACGAAAAATGTCACCATTGAAATAGCTGCATGCAACTAGTGCCATAGACGAGGAGATAAAAGTTTGTTAAATTGAATGTACTTTGAATTCTTTTTGGCAATGAACCTTGATATGCACGAAGTTGTATTGTTCAGTGCCTAAGCATAGATTGGATACAAAATTGATCATGATAATTTAATCAAACATGTGATAGGATATAATAAGGATTCCTGAGTTTTGGAAAACTTTTGGATTATGTCATTCTATAACACTTTTCAATTTTAGATGAAGGTATTAGGACAATTTTTTTGTTCAGTTGACTTTAGGGAGTATTACAATTTTTGAGTTAATGTGCGATTATCACTCTATTGATTACACAACAGTATAGATCACAAGTTTAACCTTGCTACTGCTTCTTGTTTGCAATTTTGAGTTGGCATAGTGGGTGGTCAGTGGCATAGTGGGTGGTCAGTGGTGATTGGCTGAGTCATGCATGCTGGGGGTTCTTGTTGAGAGTAACTATATATTCCCTTTGGATCACATTATGATTTCTGTTATCCAGTGCTGGAACTGGTTTGTTGTCAATGATGGCTGCACGAGCAATGGGTGTTGGTGACTCTGCTGCAGTTGCAAGTCCAAAGGGAACAATTACTGCATGTGAATCTTATCTTCCAATGTTGAAGCTGATGCGAAAAGTTCTGCGCCTTAATGGTATGGAAAGGAAAATAAATGTTATTAACAAGCGTTCTGATGAGCTGAAAGTTGGGGTTGATATCACTTCTCGTGCTGATATACTCGTGGGTTCCCTTCCTACTCATTTTGTGCATTTGATCTTATCATGGACAAATTGTGTTGGCAAACAATTTTCCTCTGATTTAATCATTTTGTGCTTAGGATTTTGTCTTTGTTAAAATTCTGTCTGTCTATATATTATCTGTATGTACCAAACTCCTATGGGTGTAGCGGTAGGGCGCGATACTCTCTTAACCATAGGTCTCGGGTTCGAGCCATGAGAATGGAGAAATGAGATTTGGGATTATAGTGCTCAGATCGGATCAGTCGGGCAAAGTCTGAATACCGGTTCGTGAAAACAAAAAAAAAATATTATACGTATGTATCAAGATACAATGAACTGGCACAATACCTCTAATCTGAAGCTGGAAAAGTATTTTCTCCCTAATTTTCCATTGGAAGAATGAGAATGCTGCAGTATATGGTTACTAGTTTCTTTTGGAGTACAAATGTTCTAATGGTTGACTGTTGTTCTTAGATTGATATTAATGTTTTATACTTCATGCATGAAGCAGCAATGTTGTGCTCAAAATTTACATTATATCTGCCCATTATAACTAGGGAAAGGTTTTAATCTTCATTGTCATCTTCCAAGGATGACATAGTTTTCCCGAGAGATCTGTTTTAATTTCTTTCATCGCATAAACATAATGCATTGATTGCCTCCTCCCCCATTTTTCCCTATCTTTCTCTCCCTTTTGTTGTTGCCATTTCTTTTTTCTGAGTCTCTGACACTTTGTTCCCCTGCGTTAAAGCCCTTAACATCTCTTTTCCATGCTTAAGATGTTACCTTGATAATTAAAACCTTTTCTCATAGAGATGCCTGTATTTATTGGATTTTTTTCTTCTGCTCTCTCACTTTTGCTAGATGTCTACGTCCGCTCTCTCTCTCTCTCTCTCTCTCAATCTTAAGAGGCTTGAAACTTTCTCAATGCAGGTCAGTGAGATACTAGACTCAGAGTTGTTGGGTGAAGGATTAATACCAACATTACAACACGCTCATGACACACTTTTGGTGGAAAATCCAAAAACAGTGCCATGCCGAGCAACTACTTATGGCCAGGTGTGTAAGCTTGTCATTAGTGTGTGTGTGTGTGTGTGCGCGTGTACTTCTCTGTTGGGTTGGGTCTTGGTTTATTCTTTTTGGTTCTTGAATTTTTATGCGATTTTGAATGTGTTAATTTTGTAATTATTGCACATGTTGCAAGAGGAGGCACTTTTGCATTTACTTAATTCTTGAAATGCAAGTACTTTTACCTGGTCTCTTCCTTTTTATCCAAGAATCTAATATCTTCCTGATGTAGGACGGCGAAAGCTGTCTACGTGGGATTTGTGGTGGATCTAGGGTTGAAAATTAGGGTTTAGGTTCAAGTGTAGGAAATTAAGGTTTATTGCAGAAAATTGGCAATTAAGTTGAAAGAAAGAAAGCAATAGATAGATGAGAAGAAAACATGATAGGTTTACTAGCATCACACTAGTAGATCTTTAGGCATCACACCTAGGGCAAGAAACCTTCTAGGGTTTGAGAGAAGTCAAAGCATAAATTCAAAATCTCCAACTAAGGTTACAAGCCCTTAAATAGAGAATTAGCTTGAAAAATAGAGATTATTACTAAGACAAAAATGTGAAAATTTCTAAATAGTCCTAATAATGACCCAACAATGACTAAATAGAAATAAATTGCTAAATAACTAAACTCAAAAAGAAAATAGAAACTAACTTAAGTAATGAACTTCTAAAACTAAAATATTTTGCAACTTTCTAAAAAATAAAAACTTCTAAAAGACTCTTAAAATAAAATTCTGCAACTCTCTAAAATAAGATAAAAACTTAATATGACTCAGTTAAGCTTCCAACTAAGCTTCTTATCATCACAAACTAAAGCTTGAACATTAGATCCACTCTCCGTAGGCTTTCTAACACACTTTGAAGGTTGCTGAATGTTATCCATCATTTCTCCCGGGCTTGGAAAATCTCGACTCCGTCGAGTTAAAAGCATGAAAAGCATCATAAACTTCAGGATGAATCTCCAAAACTTTTGCAAAGTTTGAAAGTGAAATTCTAAAATCTCCCAACTTCGGTTGAACCTGTCCCAACCCATACATAGTAAGCCAATACAAAATCATGAAGCTTATAGCTTTCCTTAACAGATGTCATGAAGTACATTCCAGCTTTCTCATAATCCCCCTTGCTATGGTAAGAATGTGCCAAATTGTTGTACGAACGTGACTTTGTTGGTCCATTATTGGTTACAGCAAGTGCAGTCTCAGTCAGCTGCTCAACTAAGAAGTGCTGACTAGTGAAAAAGAAGTGATTTTCCAGATGATTCAAGGCCGTAGAAGAGTAGGGATATATCTCAAAAGCTCTTTGCATTTTCTCCGTTCCATTTCTAGTACCAGCAGCTTCATTCATTTTCGAATCCGCAACTCCAAGTCCAACAACAGCTTCAACATTTCCTGAATCCAACTTTATAACACGTTGATATGCCTGTCGAGCTTTCTGCAAATTACCTTATTTGTAGTGACAGAAACCTATACCAAGTCTGACTGCTCAAGAGCAATTAGGATTGACTTGCAAGGCCCTCTTATAAAGCTTCAGTGAATCTGAATAACGCCCCCAATTAAATTGAACACATGCCTGGCCAAGGAGAGCAGGAACATTATGGTGATCTCCATCCAGCGCAATTTTAAATGGACTATGTCCAGTTTTCAATTGACTGAACTGTTATAAACAAATTCAGCCATATGCTGCATTATTGAATCCCATCAGTGTTTCGATTGATTGAACTACATCCAGCTTCGACATTGTTTGAATGTTTTGGATTCTTATTGTGCAGATCATGCACCTTAATTAAAGAATCAGATTTATTAGTAAATAGTAATTGTGTTGTGTTGCCAAGTGTTTGACTATTTGAGAGATAAATAGTTTCAAGCACATGAAGGGTGATAAGAGGGGGTAAATTGTTTTATTCAGAATTAATAATGCTTTTAGTTCAACCAACAAAATAGGTTGCATGTCAGTTTGTTTTTAATCCTGCGCTTCTCAGTTTCAGTTTGTTTCTGAATGTCAGAGCTTCATCCGCCTCTCACAACAGACTTACATACACAATTACCTTCATCTTCAAACCTCTGACCTTCTGTTGCTCTTTTCTAATGGCATGTATTATGCTTGTATATGTTCTAAATTACCCTCCTGTATCTACCTTTGAAAAGTTTCTTCTTTTTGTTGCCTTAAATAACAATAGCACATTTTGTAGTTTTCAACCAGATTAGTTGCCTAAGAGTCGATGGGCTTTTAGAAGACAGGACATCATGCTTGGTCTAAACTGCAAGCAAATATGCAAGGGGAGACATTAAGTTCCTATCAGTTCAAAGTGACAGCTGTCCCATAGAAAAATAGAAGTTCCTGCACGAGAGCTGAGTCTTATGCTGGGCCATCTTTATTTCCATAGGTTATCTGCAATAAGGCAACTCCATGCTCTTGTAACCAAAATTTTAAACTTCAAAAGTTGCAATGCCTTATTTTCTTCGCTCCAATTGTTTCTAATATTTTTCCCGAATCTCGGAAATTTTGTTGCTTTTTTTTCTTTGTCAGTTAGGCTGACTAAAAAGAAACATTGTTTTGAGAATTTACATTGGTTTATGTTTGGGTTGAGAAAAAGATATTTATGATAAGCTGAAGAATTATTTAGGAGCATTATTACAT
Organism: Dillenia turbinata; assembly: GCA_037126225.1. Taxonomy (NCBI): domain Eukaryota; kingdom Viridiplantae; phylum Streptophyta; class Magnoliopsida; order Dilleniales; family Dilleniaceae; genus Dillenia; species Dillenia turbinata. The sequence goes on along the minus strand of JBAMMX010000008.1, from coordinate 20,250,392 downwards.
TTACTATGTCTCTGGTTTCATTCATCACTTCAGCTGGTTGAAAGCGAATACCTGTGGAAGCTGCATGATTTGTCTAATAATGAAGCAAAAGCATCCGACGATATTCATCTTGTTCCGAAAGGGTTGGAGACAATTTTGTGCATCAAACAACAACAGTATCCCATGCATTGTGATGCAATACAACAAGATTTAAAACTGGTATTTGCAAAGGGCTATTTGTCTTTTCAAAACTTCTCTTGGGAAAATTAGTTTGTCATAGTTTACTCAATTTAGTATTCATCCAGCTTTCAGAACCATTCAGAATTTTTGAATTTGACTTTTCGAAACGGCCAGAAAGTCATGGGGAGAGAATGGTGCACATAAAGGCAACTAATGATGGAAACATTCATGCAATAATCTCGTGGTAGATATTGTCATTGGTAATAATAGTAGTTTTCACATGTGTGTTTATATTTGGTAGTTATGGCAGTGTTTTGGTCACCTTTTCAGGTGGGTACTTCAGCTTGATTATGAGGGGACAATCTTTTATTCTACTGCCCCTAAATGGGTAAAGTTGCCCCTGGATACAGCCGAGTTGCCCACATCTTTGGCTAGTAAGTATCAGTGCCATTTTTTCCCCCTTCATGCATTGCATTGGTTGCATAGTGGGGGGGGGACTTTGAAATGCTTTAAATTATTCATACGATGCATTCAATTGTTACTTCAGATGCTTTTGTTTTCTTCTCTTAATGATTGCTTCATTTCTAATCTTCATAGTGTACACTGTTCTGGGATGCCTAATCCTTGATGAAATTGTTGGTCAATATCCAATCTAAATAATGCCTATCCATTATAGTGTAAAAGAAAAGATAAAATGGGTAGCCTGGTGGATGAGGCATCCCAGGGAAGATTAGATAAGGTCTACATTACATTACCTTTGATTTGGCAATATTAACTAAATCTTAGACAAAAGGCCGAGAAAGGTATTAGGCAATATTAACTAAGGAATAGTATAAGTAGCAATATATGTATCTGAGCATTAAGATAATTTAAATGTTGGATCATTGTACCTGCAAAAGGTTTCCTACTTGATAAGATTTTGCTTTTTGTTGTTCTCCAGGTGCTGGGCAATGGTGTGACCATTGGAAACAGTGTGTATGGTTTGTCCCAGGAAAAGGTATGTCAGTGTCAAAAGATGAAGAGGTTCAGATGCTTGCAATCCATACTGATACTAGCATCTCGTATAATCTGACGGCACAAGCCCCAGAAAAAGAGGTGCTGCAATATGATTTTGGACAAAGGAAATGCAACCTCATCTTATCACCCGAAAGAGTTGCAATATATGGAGACTGTAAATGGAGGCTTTCCATGCTAACGAGCTTAAGCAATGCAGTAAGCTCTATTTCCACTCTCTCTCTCCCTCCCTCCCTCTCTTTCCTTGGTGTTTAACTTAATCTAGTTAATGCAAACACCTAAGATATGAGTACAAATAAGGTCTCACCATGGTCACTTTTGGAATCAGTTCAGAACTGTTTTGTACTTCAGACATTTTTAGTGAATGTTTCTTAGTTCTATTTTAGGCCTGTTGTCTCTGTCAAAGTTAGTCCAACATGTGGAGTCATAGGTTGTTTGATAGTAATGATTGCATAAATTATAAGAGAAATCAGTGATTTTTTTGTGGAATTTTTGTGGATAAAATTGTAGATAGTGATGCTAATACTTAGATTTTCTGTTGGCATAGTGAAGTAATAAATGAGGAATATGGGTTGATAATTCATAAAAATGCTTTGTATCTGCCAGTCAATCATTGTTCAGGTTCTAGGTTTTTGTACCTATTCCCACTGCATCTGTGTGCTGGAGATTATGAGTTCTGTGCTGTTTAAATTGTGGCTGAAACACAATACCGCAATTCTGATTGTTGAGAGTGCTCCTGTAAATGTATTTAGACTTGTCCGGCAGTACAAACATGAATGGATGTTATATCCCTGCATTTGTCTTAAGTAGATTCTGGTATTTTTGCGATTATAGTTTCATGATCAGTTAGTCTGCATTGTATCTCTGAGACCGGAATAATGAGGTTATCTTATATGACGGTGTAAATGACTCTTTGTTGATATTGAATTCTTACACTCTTGTAAGTGTTATTGACTTATGCTACTCCGAGCAATTTTAGTTCTTTCACCGTTCCAGGTTTAATTGGGCTGCGTAGTGATCTAGAAAACATCCTCACCAGCCTATCACATTCTCATGGAAACTGAATGATTTTGAGACCAGTCCGACTAATAAAATGTAAACTTGCTATGTGGTTTATTTCTTTAGCTTATTGATGCAGTTTTCTTCTTTGCAGTTGCAGGGAAAGGATGTGTCATTATGTGTGGTTGCAGATGACAGTGTCTATTTAACAGTTCTTGTTGCACACATTTTACAAAGTACACATGTAATATCCTTGTTTCCTGGCCTGCGGGATAAGGGTTTCCGATACCTAAGTGCTATTGCTGATGCAAATGGTTTCTCAACTGATCGTGTAAAGGTTTTTGAGAAGAGGAAAGCTTGCTTGACGATGCAAGATACTAATGGAAAGCAGGTTGAACTGTAGTGAGTTTACAAAATTGATTTGCATAACATATTATTTTGACAAATCAAGGCCCTTACATCTATCAAGGTAGTTCTCATTAAGAGTAAATGCACCATCTTCACCTGAAAGTATAACTTAACATGGTTGCCTCAGCCCGCAAGTCTTTAGTCTTCCAAACCTTATAAAATGTTACTTCCTTTCCCCCCAACTCCCAATTTTATTGAGTTAATTATGGATTTTTAATTTTCTATAGGGGCTTTTATCTAGTCCTTGGAGAATCTTTAGCTCTTGTAAAAGCCTCCCTTTGTGCTACATGGTGTTTGAATAAATAATGCAACATTATTTCTTTGTGTCATTCTTTTTCTTTTTTCTTTTTAAGTTTTTTATGCCACTTCTGCTCTTTGTTTGAATCCATTATTTTCTCTTGCTTTAAGATTATATTACCATCCGGATGTTTTATGGTTGCATTTGCTTCTTGTATGTCCTCTCAATGGCTAAGACATGTAATGGAGTCAGACTAGCAAAGCACACTTGGCCTTAAATTCACCCAAAAGTGAGCAATTCCTGTAGTTACCGGTTATTGTTTACTCCTCAATCTGTGGACTTTGTTGAGGGACCTTGACAACATCAGACTTGTTTTTTAATTTTAGTGATCTAAAGTAATAAAAAGTACATTAAAAAGAATCACTCAAACAGCTGCTGTTTCTTTCTTGTTCTTAGTCTTCTAAGGGATTGATTACCTCAGTTTGCTGAATAATTATTTAATATAATGCTAAAGTTATCATTGTTTTGCAGGTTGACCTGCTAATTGGAGAACCATTTTACTTTGGAAGTGATGGCATGCTTCCATGGCTGAACCTGCGATTTTGGTAAATTTTTTTCGTAGTTAAATTGTGAAAGCTTCCTTTTTATGAATTGAAGATTCTACTTGAGTCCCTTTTTCCAGTCTTCATGTTCTTTTGGGTTTTCTTCCCCTGATTCAGTGTTGGTTATTGCACTACTGGAAGGTTTTACTTCATGGCTCAGGAAAGTGTTCCTTTGTTCTTTACTTGGGAATGCTATTGTCTTTTAATCTTAATTTTTGGTCATTTGTAAAGGATTTATTTGGCATGCTACTGCTGACTTTGTAATGAACGTCGTAGATTAAGCACTCAGCTTATTGTTAGAGTAATTGATGAGCCTAAGGTAAATTGTTTCCTGGTTATTTTCATGAAAGGGTTAAAAAAACGGTTACCCTCCTGAAATAATGCTTATGGGTCTAGTGGGAACATTATGAGATGGTGAACACAAAAGAACTTATTAGCAAGGATATCAGAATATTTCAGAAAGGCATTTCTGACTTCTCATGAATAGGATTGTATCAGAGTCAGATATGGTATTAATCTTTTTCCTTTGATCTTTTGGCCCTTATATTTGAAGGAAGCACTGAAATGATTATTGTCTTCATAAATATCTGGACACTGTTAGCTTTGATTTGCCTATTACCCGTTCTATTCTATTATCTATCACACATAAAATCAAGAGCGGATAACAGTTGTTTTAAATTTTATAGTGGATAACAATTGTTTTAATTTTTTATTCCAATTTTGCCCCTATCTTTGTTCTTATTACAATATTGCGAACCATATTTTCCGGCCATTGACCCCTTTCCATGCCATTTATCATTATTGGCAAGTTTACCATGTCAGTGATCTCTTATTCTTCAAATTGCTCCAAAGGGAATTTCTTGTTTTGTTTAGGTGGCACTAAACTGAGGCTTTAGAATTGGAAGGGGGTCCAATTCTAAACCTATTGTTTGGATCAAAATTATAATTTTGGAATTAAAATTGAATCTTAACTCCAAACATCCCAATTCCACAAAAACATATCCCCAAGAAAACCTAATAAATTTGCTTGAAATTGGATGGCTTGATTGCACAATTACTTTCTTGACACTTTCACTCATTTACCTTCCTTTGTCTCTACAAACTGCAAAACTCTTAATGCCTGAGCTTGCTGGAAGTATGACCATGATGAAATGTGGAAATGGTGAGATTGGGATCTTACAGCTCAGAGTTCAGGCAAGCCTTCTTTCTCTATTCTGCAGGAAATCTCTCACTTCGTTGCCTTGCAAACCCTAATCCCAATTCCAGTCTTAGCTTCAACCCAAATCTCTCTATCTCTCTCTCTCTCTCTCTCCAAGTCTTAGTCTTCTCCAACCAAAAGTGCAATCTTTGCAAGACCCTAGTTCAGTTGCACCACTTTCTCATTCTTCAAGAAACCTACCCCAATATTTCATTGAGAAAACCCTAGGATCAGAGGAAGCTATCACAAAAATGAAAAAATTTAAAATGCAAATTAGAAACTGATTCCACAACAGAGAGATTTGAAGATAGGGAGACAGAGAACAAGATCTGAGGCAAGATAAAAGGTGAGATTGTTGATTGTATTCTTTTGATTTTGATGACATTGAAATATCAAAATTAATATCCAGATAAAATGTTTACAATTGGAAGTCCAAATCAATTTTTGGGTCACCCAACTGTGAAACTGAAATTGAATTGGTTTTAATTCTAAAAATTATGATTCTATAGAATTCTAATTCTTTCAATTCCAATTTTCGGTCACCAAGTGCAATTTGACAATCTTTTGCATTGATTTTTTTTTCTCCACTTGAGAAATTTCTTTTACATTTCTCTTTCTCATGGATCTACAGCGAAGCAGTTGCATCTTTCGCTACCAATTGAAGCCAACACCTTCTCCATTTATTAGAATAATAAACTACACCATCGAAGTGATACTCATCCAATTATGCCTGTGTTTTCTGGGACTAGGTATTTGCATTAGAATCTCTTGAATCTTCGGCTTTTGTTGGAATTTGATTGCAGTAGACTAAAATCCAAATAAGCCTGAATTTTACTAAAGCTGATAAAGCTTCTCAATGCTTGCTTGAAAAGCCACAGCTGATGATGTTAATGATGTTGGGCTTGGTTGTGTGCGTGTTAGGAATTGAGTTGGTGGCTTGAGTTGCAAAGCAACAAGAATCAAAGAGGCTAAGTTGGTTGATTCTCATCCACTTTGGACAAATCAATTGTAGATATTCCTGTTTTGTTTTCTTGCTTTTTTTTTTTTTTGGCCCGAAAGTTTGTGCACGATTTGTTTGCTGATATAGTTATGAAGTTGAGTAATTATGGTTTACAAAATGCCCTAAATTTGTTTTCTCTGTTGTTGAGGCTATGCATATGACCGTTTTATGAGAATTTAGGATTGGCTAAGGAGTTCTTGAGAAAAATGCTTATTAGAGGAGAGTTTGATGAGCACCCAGAAGATAAAAAACAAGCGAAAAGGCTTAATCATTGCTCACCTAATTTTTCAATGTTCACTCAGTCAACACCATTCCGAAAAATATTGGAGATGTATTATAAGGCAATTGATTTTCTCAATTTCCTTCCCTGGATGACATTTTCTTGGTACTGCAATAACATGTGAAGAGCATTGAATGATCCCAAAGCAAAAATGTGAGTTATGGAGATTGTGGTGATGGTGAAAATATAGAACACCCTAGTAATCTTGAGTACATGTTATGTTGAAATAAGCTAATATTATGGCAAATATGTTTATTGATGTTGTAAAAGATAACTCTAAGACTAAAGTGAAGCTTGAAGCATTTGGGGAGTTTGAGGTTGGACATTTGAAGTGATATGGCAGCGTTGAATTGGAGGCCTTTGATCTGAAGATGAGAATTATTACCTTTTAGAAGACTGTGCTTAAAAGATTGGTTAACTATGTCATTTTGTGTTTGTTGTTCAGGATTCAAGTTTAAAAGCATGATGCCCTATACGAGGCACGGGTTTGCCAGCATGTATAGTCATAAAAATGTGATTGCTTGATGCAGCTATGCATCGGGATGGTCTTTAGAGGGTTGAAATAACCAATATCTTTGCCATTGACTGTGATTACTGATATCCTTTTCAACTGTAATAACTTATGGTTAGTAAAAATTTTATTATGTCCAAACTATGGAACAGGAAACCCATCCAAACTAAATAAAGTCTGCCATTTCCAGATAGCATTAGAAGGCTCCAAGGGGGTAGAATGTAATTTCCAATCAAGCACGTAAAAGATCTTTAACAAGGGGAATTTTTACATGAAACCCCTTTTGAATTTAGATGATGAAGATCTGGTCACTCATCTATTGTATGTCTCTTGCTCGTTTACTGGTTAGGAAGGATAGAACCATGCTTGATCCAATCTTATCCAAAGATGTGCTGGTTATGCCCTGCAAAGGACTGTTAAAGGCTTGTGCCATGTCTCTACCAGTAAGCTGGTTATGATGTTATCATTCTCTTACATTTACTGCAAAGATTTTGTTTCAGTGGGTAAAATAAATATTATTACCACATTTTTGCGCAGGACCTTTGGAATAGCCGTTGCTGCTTGAAAAGTATTGAAGGTTTTGATCACTCGGTTGTAAATGCTTCCCTTGGTGCTTGTGGTGACTTGCCCTTGCCACAAGCAGGTCCCTATCTACCATATCATATCTGGCAGTGTGGGGAGACTAACGTAAAAATCCAGAAACCACCCCTATTTTATATAATTCTTTTCTAAAGCATGTTTTCTTTTTTTTCCAGCTAATTCACGAAGAATTAACATATATACAGAACTATGTTTAATGTGGCTTATTGACATTCATGCAACCTTTATGAATTGTTTCAGGAACTGAGTCAGGAACTTATAGTCATGGAGTTTGATTTTTCAAACCCAATCAGTCCATGTTCTGGGAATGCCAAGGTATGTCATGCTTGTTATTTGGTGGTGGTATTAGTTTGGTGCGAGCCTTAACTTTGTCATGTGGCTCTGTCCAACATAAACTATTTCAGAGTGATTTGTTAGTAGTGGTAAGACTTGCTAAGAATTGGTTAAAAAAGTAGAAAGACTGTCCCTTGTTTAAGAGATGAGAACTGAGATCTATCATCTTTGATAAGAGATGGAGATGCATTTTGTCAACTTACCGTAATATCCTCCTTTTGTAATACAAAAGATTTGCATAAAAAAGTTAACAGTTTTGTCTTTTTGACATAAATTCTCCTTAAATTTGACCAGTTTGGACCTCTTGGATCATGAAAAAAAAATTGTCATAAATCAATATCAACTGAATGCAAGAATTCTTATGAAATATGGTGCAGCAAAGACACTGCTAGAAAACAATCCACATATTCTGTGAGTCGATCAATATCCTCCAAAACTGTTTCTTAATGTGCTTTGATCAGCATGCATGTCATACACCAAGATGACACAGACTTTTATCTATTTAGTTTTTTCATTTTGCATTTTTACTTGGAAAAAGCGGTGGAAGAGTATTTTAGCACCTTTGGAAGGCAAGAAGTAATCGTATAGAGATTACCTGAAATTAATCTATTCCTTTACTTAAACATCCACGTATCCAACTTGGTTGATGCTGTGTGTTTTACGTCCCCTGTATGGCTACTTTTGCAGTTTGAATTTACTGCACCTGGTGTATGCCACGGGTTTGCTTTGTGGATAGATTGGGTGATGGATGCTGAGAATTCTGTTGTTATATCAACAGGACCAGGTATGTCTTCCCATCCCAGAGTTGGATAGATATCTATCGGTTTCTCTTTACAATCTCACATGCATGATAGTTGATGGTTATATTTGTAAACATGTGTGGTCTTTGTAATTTCTGCTATCTATTTACCAGTCAATGTATTTTTTTTGTTTTGGAAGGTTTTTTTTCACTTGAGCTTTTTATTTGCTTAATATTATGTGCCTCTTTTTGGCCAAAATCATAAATATCCCCTAACCTTTAGGCCTAAATTTCAAACCTCCAGAATTTTTATTGTAGTCAATTATCCTTCAAAATTTTTGAAATAAAAGTTAATTAAATCTCATAAGTAGAACGAATAAGATTTTGTCCACTTAAAGGTCTTATGCGAGGAACTTCCCATGTCTTTCTTCTTTCTCTAACAAAAAAGAACACATTTTAACTAGCAGAAATAAAAGAAAAATAAAAATAAATTCATTTTTAGTATAGTTATGAAATTCTTATAAAAGTTTCTGAAGTGAGTCAAAGTTGGTAAAAAATTATAATCAAAGGACTAAGTTGAAACTTAAAATAGTTTGCTGAAAGTGTCAGTTATTGCTAGAAATTTCATGAGCTTTTGGCAAAGAGAGAGAGGAAGAAAGCAAGTAAGATGTACAATTTAGAGGCAAGATTTAGGTTTCTCCTGAGAAATCGATGGAAGACCCAATACCAAATCTTCACGCTGTCCACTTTGGGACACATTAAAATAAATCTATTTCAAGAGTTTTAGAGGATAATTGACAGCACTTGAAAGTTGAGGTGGCTATTTGAAAATTGGTCAAAATTTAATGGAGGTTATTTGTTGTTTTAGCCTTTCTTTTTTTGGCTTATTTCAGGTGAAAGATATTGGAAGCAAGGAGTGAAGCTTTTAGCAAATCCTATAAAAGCCTGCATCCCCGGATCAGCTGCTGGGATTGATTGTTGTACGGGGCTTATTGAAGCCTCGTTTGACCCATCAACTGGTCAACTCAACGTTGAGCATTATTTCTCATAAATAGGTTTAAGTCTTGTATGTAATTCTGTCATAAGTTTGTTTGGTTTATTTGGGTTGTCTGTGGTTGAAACTCTGTGAGGTGTATCCAGTTGGATTGAGAATAGTGGATTTAGTTGGTTCCAACTGTCGGAAACTGCCATAAGATAAACAAAAGGGCCTATCCTCTCCCATGGCAGCAGAAATAGTGGGGTAGACATGGGCCAGGCTCTCTGGCCACCCTTTTGTTGACTCTCTGAGGATCACTTGGTCCGCCCAAGGATTAGTTTATTATCTTTTAATTATTTATTTGTAACTTTCCTTGAAAAATAAAAGATTAAAGTTCGACTTGCAAAGAGTAAAAGTAGACAGCGGAGACCAACGTGGAATCGGTTTAGTTGGATGGGACGTTATATTTCTTAATTATGTTTTAGGTTTGAAATTTAAGAATGAAAAAAGATTATGTTTGGAGAGTTGTCTCCAAAATATTTTTAAGCGTTCGAATTGGATCAGTTGATTTAGTAGAATGAGATGTTAGATCTTTTATTAAAATTTTAGTTTTGAAATTTGAGAATGAAAAAAATTATGTTGAGGGAGTCATTTTTAGATATTTGAATTGGATTAGTTGGAGTTTGGTTCTAGTATGGTAATGGAAATCAAAAATAAAAAAATGATGTTGGAGTCGAAAGTGTAGGCTTGGTCAAGTTTTCGTTGCTTGAACACTGTCCGCCCAAGCCCGCAATTGCATTTTCTATGGCCTGATTCAAAATTTAAAGAGATCTATTTTTACGCCCTAGCAGTTTCCAGTCGTAGACTTAAATATTTTTACCCCTAGACCCAGCCGAACATTTGAATCGTTCTAATTGTGTTGGCCTGATTGGGCCTAAGTTTAAGTCACAAGCCCAAATAGCCTATTTTGTGTAACTTAAACCCCAGTTTTTTCAGGGTTGAGACAAGGACCTACTTCACTCAAAAGGCCTTTCAGAGATGCCCCTCAATTTCTTGATCCCATTCGGGCCTGTTTTCAAGGTCCAATCAACATATTGAAGTGCCGGACCCTTGGGCATCCGTTGATCCTCAAAGGTAAATGCCTATTAATCAATGTTAACACTAAAATTAATTAAAATTTCAAATTCGAATTTTTTAAATAAAAAAATAAATATTAAAAGAATTTATCTTTAAATTGAATCTCATAGTGCTCAAACTACATTGGTCAGATAACCTAAATACTGATCGGTCAAGATCTAAAAGAAAAAAAAAAAGAGGCAAATGCTTATCGAGGTAAAGTGCTTTTCTTATTCTATAGGCAATAGCAATGAACCAAATTCCTTTGAATTGAATGATTAGACACTCTACCCTTTTAATTAGAAGTTTCAAATTCGAATGCTACGAATGGAGAAAAAAGATTTCGAAGAGTCAATCACTAAAATGAATCTCATAATACTCAGATCAGATTAGTCAAGAGAAACCGATATACCGTTTGATAAAAACGCCAAAAATATATATATATATATTGAATAGGCAACGGCAGTGAAGGAAGTTCACATAATTAGGCAAATAAACCAGCAGCCCAAACCACATAAGGTAAGCCTGACCAAAGATAAGCATGAAAGTCTACTCACGTAGGTCATATATTTGAATTTTTTTTATTTTTTATTTTCCTCCAAAGACGCCCATTGGTACAACACCGCGGTGCAATTGTAGGCAACAGTCCTTAAACTGGGTCTACAATGAGGCACAGATACATGTTTTATTTTCACTATTCCTTTAATCAATTACACCAAAATTGTAATAATTTTACAACACTGAAAAATTGGAGAATAATCTAACCACCTCAAAGCTTGGCAAAGCTCGCAAAATTGAAGAGGTAATCAAATAAACAAGGACAACGATGTGGGGTGGTTTAGATCCTGTGGCTCTCCTGAGGTATTACCAACTCTGCATAATCATCTATCACAACCTGCTCCCAAAAAAAAAAAAAAAAGGGAGAAGCCAATTCACATTCAGGAGTTATGAAATGCCAACCGTACGGGGAAGAAAAAGGAAACGAATGTACCATGTATCTGTTGCTGCCGTAAGTGTACTCCACATGCAATTCCTTGGGTTCTCCTGGGCAAGGGTCAAAAAAGCCCATTATTCCTGACTTCTTCACACCTTCGTGAAGCTGCATCACATTCCAAAACCGAAGTTAAGCTTTTGTACGAGGCACCTTTTGCAAACTCAGCTGCAGAATGATGTGGCCTTCGGAAGAATCATGGTTACTCAAAATAATTTTGAAATTGCCAAGCCAAATAAGTAATAGAGAGACAGAGTAAAATAAGATTACTGTCCACAAACCAGGAGATAATGACTTAAGGAACATTAGTTTCAAAGTTCAATTTTAATGTGACGCAGGGGATTGTATTGCTTGTCCAACTGGTTCTTACAATTTTTTGCAGATTTCACGTAAAACAAATGCTTGATGATAATATGATACGCTCCAAACATGTGAAATAACTATTTTAGAACCACTTGGATCATGTAGTTAAAAAAGTTGCTTCTTTTCCGAAACTAGTTGGACCAGACATACAGAATACAAAAGGTAGCTACTTTTTGAGGACTTCCTCCCAATTCAAGGTATACCGGAATCACCCTAGTCATACTACTTCCCATGGTTTTATTTTGGGAGCATCTCAAATTTGGAGTCCACTGGCCCCAAAGACATGAGAGGTCATAACTACCTCGAAAAGAAATGAGAGGATACTGTGAATTGCAACAAGGACAAGGGAATTGCAACAAGGAGCAATTCTGCCACGCCATCTAAACCACTAGTACAAGAATATAAAAAAGCAAATATGTGTTTCTTACAATGGATGATCAAGTGCCATCAAGTGAAATTAGTTCCTGCCCAAACATACAGAGTAGGCAATGGCATAACAGTCCAGCAAGAAGTGTCCGATGAATATATCCTTCAGATTTATTTCAAAACAAAAGAACATAAATGCAAATCTCTCCCTGCTATTTTCTAAGCCTAATGCCCCAAAATTCTAGCCAAATGATTAAATAGAAAGATGTCTTGAATAATTCTTGCAATGCAGAGAAGATAATAACTCGAAGGTAAGAAATTGCAGCATTAATAGGCAGATAGGACATTGGATACACGTACCTTGAGTTGCCCAGAGTCATTAACTAGGAAATTTAGGGGTAAAGTGACATCAACAACTTGTGAACTTAACTTGTCATCTTCCTTCTTTGACTCATCTTTCTGTCTCAGTGCTTTGCGATTTCCATAGAGTGCTTTTATAATAACAAGTCCACCTGTTTCTTCTTGTCTATTTCTCTTCCTATTAGCTACATTTTGCAACAACTTTTGAGCTTTTTCCGCTTTAGCCCGTGCCTCTTGGACCTGCATAGCATTCAGATAAGGCAAGGATCTTATAATTTGCACTGTGTGTGAGAGAAAGGAATGAGTGTTATCTTATAATCAAGGATCTTATACCTGTAAAAGACAGGATTATAACTTAATTAAAGTCTCATAATTAACTAGCGCAGCTTTGCTCATATTCAACCACTCAGTTTAAATGTTAATAGTAACCAAGCAAAAGATATTCCACCGTTTAGTCCACAATGTACTCCAATACTCAATCCTTTGACTTAAATGCACTCACTCATTGCATGTTCAGAAATGTGTATATGCAAGAAATAATCATAAACTTAACAACCTGACAAGGGGGACATGATTAAAAGATTTCAACAATTTCTAAAAAATTGAAATCATGCCTTACTAACAAGAAAGTGTAGAATTCAAACCTGAGCAGCAGATTTTTCCATGTTCTCCAACGTTTTCTGCTTTTCATGCTTCAGATAATAAGGTTTGACAACATATGTCTGCAAAAATGCATTAGGAAAAGAATTTTGTGAGATCTAATTTAAATAATCAACTATGAACTTCTAAAAAATCATGAAAAAAGATGCATAACATAAGACAGCTTTTAGCATATCAATTTCCATGGTTTCTCATAGGGCAAGGCAAGAATCAGCTTTCACACCAGGCAGAAAAGAACAAGAACCAGCTTTGAAGGACATAAAAAGACATTCAAATAACATAACAAATTGGAGGACTTTAACAAGACTACCTTGAGAATAAAGTAAAGTGAGGTCGGTATAATAAATGCTCCACTGGAAAACAGAGGATTCAAGTGCCTGGAAAGCAAAATCTGCATAGAATAGAAAATTTGAAACATAATATTCAAAGGTGCAAACAAATATAACATGAATAAAAATTTTGTTCTCCCAGTAAGACCTATCAAGCTATAATTAGGCGCATTCATATGAAGGAAATAAGAATAATAAAAATTTCAGTTAGAACAGGGAATGAAACATAATTAGCGTTCTGACCAGCCCCCATTTTCCAAAACTAAAAAGCCCAAAATTGAGAAATTATAACTCCTCACAATTCTCAGGCTTATTTGTGTCCCAAACTCACATGTAATTCTATCTAAAAATTTTTCTACATCTCTTTTGTTTTGAGTCTTATATACACTTTTTCCATCCTAGTAGCCAGCATAATTTCTCCAACATAGGACCCCTCAGTTTACAAATTTTCAGAGCATAAAAACCACATCAAATGGCATTGCAGTTTCATCTGTCATCCTGCATCCACCCACATTTTAAGGTGAAGCACAGCAAACTTTTATTTGGATCTAAAGTGTAGATCTTGGTCATGTTTTTGAGAAACGTTGCAAAACACGTAGGTGCAAGCTTTCTGGTGTAAGATTCATGCTCTTAGAATGCCCCCGAAGCACTTGATAAAACATTCTATAAAAGTAAGGAATGGTGGAAAGCAAGAATCTTCACACACAGCAATGGTTAGTTACAGGTCAGTCTTACAATTTTTGAGGCTTAACAAAAATGGAGCTATCTCTACATAGACTTAAGCAGAAGGATCAGTTCCATCCATCGATCTCTATGTATAGTAGTGTTAAAATTGACTCTCATCTTGCTTGAAGGATGTTCTCAGCAGCAAATAGAAAAGGTCATAAGAAAGACATTGGTCTGTTTTGACACTACTGAACTATGCAGTTAGAAACAATGGGGGTAGATTCATATGGTAGCCATGGCAGCCATGTTTTATGAGAGATACCAGAGGGGTTTTGATATATGGAGAGGAAGATCTAAGGATTTTGAATGATCTGAATGAACTTATTGAGACTTTGATTTAGAGAAAACACTGTGAATAAATTACAACAATTTGGAGAAATTGGATCTCAATTCTTTGAGTTTTTTCCTTTTTCTTTTTGGTGTGTGTGTTTTTGTGTAGTAAAACGAAGCCAAACTAAAGCTTCCACTGCCAGTAGTGTGAACAGAAGAAATCATGGTACATTAGGTAGCATTTGGAAGAGAAGCTCAATTGTAGGCCCCCTATGGATAAATTTCCATATTTTATTCATCATCATTTCTTCATAGGTAAAATGCATTTGTGAAGATCAGGAAATGGTGTCACATTAAGAAACTAGCAGCAATAGAGAGAATCCACAATTTAGCACCTATGGCATTCACCAAAGAATTGAAAAACCGGAAGGAAACAGTCTTGAAATAAACATCAATAATGGTAGAACCAGGACAACTTCCTCACCCTAAATGCCCCTCTTATGGCCGGACATCATCATGATAGAGGAAAGGAAGCTGATTATGGATTGTTTCAAAGATCTCAAACTCACAGTGTAAGACTAGTACTGAGTTAGGCTTTTGCTTGTAACACATAGCAGGGTCCAGAATCATATTGAGAGAAGTGTTAGATGTGTAGAAGGATGGACTAATACCAACATGGAGATCAAAGCTATTGTTATTGGTCTAATTCTGAAATTTGAAGGCATCAACTACTGGACAATAGCGGCCACATCATTGCAGTCAATGGTCTTAAGCCCCAAAGTTGGTTTAAGTTGTTGAACGTCCTGTATATAATCCTAGTTTCTCAGGCCTAAACTGCAAAGACCAGTAATGCTCCGTGCAATATTTCTGCAATTCCAATATATTGTTAGATGAAGGCTAAAGTAAAGTCAGCTTATGATATACCAGCAACAAAGAGTGGTTGTCAATGGTGTTTGAAGGATGATGAAAACTCTGCTTCTTTCAAGTTAATGCAGAAGCATGGAAATAGATAAGATCCAGCAACCGAACAACAAATCTAGCAAAACTCAACAAAATAAAGAGTATTGGAGGGAAAGCAATGAAATACTTACTAGGATCTATTCAGGATGCAATAGTTAGTCATGGTCTAAATAATAACGGCATGAAAAATCTGGCAAACAATAGGGGAAAACTAAAATCTTGCAAACTGTAGCATAGGAAAAGTTGAAGGCACACCGAAAATGCTAAAAATTTTAAAACTAAAGAAATAAAGAAAAGAAAAAGAAATCAATAACGACCTCACATTGGATTCAAGCTCTTATACCCCCTTGCCTGCCCTAACCATGATTGAACTCATAAAACTAGGCATGTCATAGCCCAATGGGCCCAGAGACTATGCACAGGCCTGCTGAAACCCTAAATGGGCTAATATGGCTGACAATCGTGTTCAGGTTTTTTTCCAACTTACTAATCCGTCCAATTTGAAAACTGAAAACTAGACTTGTAAAACAACAAATAATTTATCCTGTGCCCAAGAAAAAATATGACCACTCTTTTTTTGAGTAAAGATTATTCTGCATGTAAACTCTTACAAAGGAGAAGATCGTCCCTGCCAAATATAACTAACCTGTGCCAACTCTCCTGGAAAATACGAAGACTAAGTGGTGGTGTACACAAATAAAGATGCATGTACATGCGAGGGACATATGAATGGATGGATAAATAATTCCCAAAAGAAAGTAATTACTTGGCCTAACATGCTGATGTCGAAACAAGCATAAAGATAAATAACATCTCACCGGAATAACTAACTTTTGTCCCCCACGATGGAGTTCAATTTTCCAAAATATTCCCTGCCAGAGAAAAGAATACAATATATGACAAGGATTGTCATCATATGTTATCAACATATCAACCAACTAAAAATACTCAAAAGAATCAAAGAAACAGTTAATGAAGAGAATTCTTCACTAAGCTTTTCATTGACCTATTGCTAAATTTATGGATATCCACAAAAAATCCAAAGAAAAAAGCAAAAGGAAGTGGAGAGGATTAACAAGAAGGCGATTTGTGTTAAGACTGCATTATCAACACATTGAACACCACAACTAAACAAAGTCAACTTGGAACCTGAGGAGGACTCAGGAAGCCGTTGAAATGAATAAACCATAAAAAAAAAAAAAAGGCAAGTCTAGAATTACTTTTGATTCAGAGGTCTGTACTCATGAATCATTACAAAAGGAATATAGTAGCCATGGTCAGTAAAAGGGCCCAACTTCAGACAATTAAGTAAGAGGAGTGTAATCACAAGAGGCAAAGAATGATCAATATAATAGAAAACCATCTAGGTCTGCCAAAATTTCCTCTTTGAGGACATATATGTGACCACTTGAATCTAACACAAATGACCCATTTTTTAGGGAGAAAAATAAAATAAAAATGTCCTAATCGCAATTAACATCTTGCATGCAGCAAGCCATTCCTTTCCTTATCAGCTTTGCCTTTCTACTTGTGATATGTTCATAGTTTTTTTAATACTTTTTTTGGAAGTGTCAAAATAAGCAGCTTAGTCATTATTTGATCAGTGGCAACAGATACAGCACGAGCCACAACTTCCCACCAATATAGGAAAACCAATGGAAACATAAGGCACATTTGATTATATTTTGCGGCAGCTTTAAATATAATATACCTGAATTCCAAGAGAATACAACATGCGGATAGTGCTGTAGTCAGATAATTTTCTTCCACCACCAATTTCAATCTCCAGAGCAGTGCTGAAACCAATAATATTCCAAGTCAAATGTCATATAAACAACAATTTTATGGCATATAACTACGATTTAGTCAAAGAAATTATTCGATCACAAAGTTATTTCTAAAAAAGAATCAAGAGAAACAATCATTTTACTGCACTATACTCACTTGTATTTGGGCCACAAGTGTTGAAGACACAGGACATTGGCAACCCAAGAAAGTTAAAATCAATAAGATATGACACCACATGGGCACATTTATAGTATATAGACTTAAAAATATAGTGCTATATACATAAAAAAGAAATCAACTAATGTGCACAAATAAATTACTAAGCGTGATATGGCATACATTTAACTTACCATTCTACTATATACCGCAAGGAAACATCAATTATCCAAGGTAACAAAACTGTGAACCTCAAGCATTATTCTATTGAAATTGCACATATAAAGCTTTGCCAAGAGTCCGAATTTCTTAATATTATGTAATTTCATACCTAAATTCTAAGTTCATTTTAAAGTAGCACAAGAGAGGAAACACAAAAGGATTAGACTTTATTGTTATTTAATTTGACTAGAGATTTAGAAATGATGAAATTGCTTTATTATTTAGGATTTTGGTTCTTGATTTGTTTCTATGGTTGATTAGGTTTTCACCTTTAAAAAGACTTAGGGTTTTATGTAATACGGTTATGATTAATGAACAGAACTTGAGCTTGTTATAGATGGATCCCAATTTGCCAGTGGATTCCAGCCTTTCCCTATCTTTCTCTCCCTTCACCAGTTTCTCTCTCTTTCTACCTCTACTAATCTATTCTCTCTCTCTCTCTCTCTCTCTCTCTCTCTATATATATATATATATATTTTGTATCAGAGCCAAACCTGGTTTTTTCACCCAACTTCATCTGGTTTCTATCTTCTCTTGGATTCTAATTGACATCATTCTCATCACTATCACAATACGACAACCAACCATCACAGCCTTCTTTCACCAGCAGTCAACAATTTTTATCCGCAGTTCATCAGTCAAAAAAAAAGGAGACTGCCCCATTTACAGCATTCAACCATCCAAAAGTCTTTCACCATCCACAATTGTCTCCCCCCACCCCAGGGGGAAAAAGAAATAAAAAAAGAAAGAAGGCAGCAGCAGCAGAAGCAGAAGAGGTCAGCAAGGCAACACTGAGATCTACAGTATAGTCATAGTTATGGTTCTCATCCTGGGAATTACAATTATGATATTTATGATCACAATGTCTATAAACAGGCTTCCAATAACAATGGTTCTGTTAGTCATGATTATAAAGAGGCATGGATCACAATTACAAAATGTAGATTGCAGATGTGTTTATGATTTCATATTGTTATGATCATGGGGTAGACTCTTGTAATTATACTGAAGAGGCCCTGTTGAGAACATATTGCTATGATCCCAAGCCACTTTGCAAAAGGGAAGTTATTTTCAAGCATATGAGTGGTGTCAAGAATTGCTCACATATGTTCATCTAAGAATAAGTGTAAAGAAAATAACCACGAACTAATGCAACATCTCTAATTGAACAGCAAAATTTGAATGTCTTCAAGTCCAAAGACAAGTACATAAAAGATATTCCCAAATTAATGAGTGTTGTCCTTCTCATTTACTCAAAGAAGAGTCATCCCTGAGACACATACTTTAGTTTCTCCCCTACCACCAGCATTCTCCCATTTTTACCTAAAGAACGGTGAGAAGTCCAATTTGAAATTTCTTGAGAATTTTGAAAAGATCAGAAAGAATGTGAAAGAAGTTGATTTTCATTCTCCTCTTGAAAAAGATAAACTGCTCATGAGATTCACTGTTTTTCACCACACCATCTTTGTCTTATATTCATAGTTATGAACGATATGTTAATTTTTTTGACTTAACTGTGAATACAACTATAAGTCTCGTTCTCATACTGAGAATATTTGCAGATATCGAGGCATTCATGAACTGTTCTCAAATGGCATTGTTTCCTTAGTTTGGTGTCACTGTTTGACATAGTTCTACCTTGTCATTTGGAGTTTGCCACCATGACACACAGTTTTAAATTCTCTAGGAGGAGTTCTTCCACCCGCGGAGAATAGGTGTAGCACAAGAATGGAAACTTTAGGATTTGATTGGATTGTTATTTTATTTGGTTAGTGATTTAGAAATGATAATATTTTCTTATTACTTCAGGTTTTGAATTTCGATTGGTTTCCATATTTGTTTAGTACTTTGGCCTTCAGAAAGGTCTAGGCTTTTGTGTAATAATAAACCATGATTAAGAAATTGAGTTTGAACTTTTATCTCTAAGTTATTGGTGGAGTCCAATTTGTTGGTGCACTCCAGCCTCTCCCTGAGTTTCTCTCTCTCCTTTCTCTAGTTTCTCTTTCTTTCTCTCTCCAAATCTATTCTACATAACATTTCAGATCATTAAAGCTAACAAGTTAAGATGAGCTAGAAGACAGATTGTAAGCAAATACCTTCCAACTTTCCCTGCAATGCGCCCATGGGACTTAGAGGAGAAGCGGTGTGTATAATGAGCAGATGCCCCAAAAGAACTTGTCCCAAACTGCAAATGTCGGATATAAGTCAGATAATGTTGGCATCCTTCAGGTTCTATGCCACAGGAATTCACAACGATTGCAAGTTAGGGGAGTTAAAGAGGGAATACAGTGCAGTTGTTTATTAGTTGTCCTTTTTTTTTTTTTTTTTTTTTTTGAACTTCTGAAAAATTTTTCATTCTTGGACTTCTTGTACATTCATCACAACATCTAACATACCAACAACAAAGGAAACTCAAACAAAGTTATAAATTGTTAAGAGTCCAGAGAAGCTCATCCCAGTCATTCAGAATCACAATTCCATGCACCAAAGATTAATCAACCATCAGTTCAGAAGAGGTATATGTGGGCAACTCATAATAGTAACTAATAGTTTAGAAATTGGAGCCAAGATTCTAATGTCTCTCTTAACATGGAAACAGTTTCAATTGCAGTCTAAGCATTTTATTGATGCAAAAATAGAGGAGACAAAGTTATAAGACTGCAATTAGTGGCCTGGTTTACCTTCAGTTCTCCGGCAGCAGACATCCTTTCTTCTTTCTTTTGCCACCCCACAGATACAGCAGATTCTGAGCCTAAAACAAGCTGTATCTGCAAACAAGAATGCACCAAAATAAACATCATCCAAAGAGTTGGTTGGTTAAACAAAGTTGAGTTAATGTTCAAAGTAGAGCTACATTCCTTCTACAGCCAAAACAGATTGTCTAAAATAAAATTGAAATGCACCATCTATCTTATTCTTATAGCCTTTTCTAGTAACTTTGCCAATATTTCTTTGAATTGTGTGGCTATCATAGAAAAAGGACAAAAAAGTCTTTAAATATTTTGATTTGCACTAAAACAAATAAAGAAGAGCAGAGAAATATAAAATTTTACTTTATCAGGTAAAAGGAAAACATTAATGTTGATAGAAGTCAACAAAAAGTATCCACCAAAAAAGCACATAAGATTAAAATGATCAGAATATTAAAAGCTCGTAAAAGTGTAGTTGTTAAGATGCCACAAGCCATGCTTTTGGTTAATACTCTTTTTTTTTTTTTTTGTTGGGAATATTAGTTTACTGACCCACCGACGGAGTGTGCATTTATCTTCAAATAGAATGTACAATGATCAACAACAATAACTTGGACCTTAATCCTAAATTTTAGGGTAAGCCATTTGAGAGACAAATACAAGAGAGATGAAAAATATATATATAGTTAAAATTAAAAAAAAAAAAAAAAAAAAAAAAAACTATAGAAACTTAAAATGGCAAAAGAGGTGATTTAACTTGTTCGAATTGTTTTATACCAGTCATTCCTATCTAAAATCATCTCCTCAACTAAATCCACAACTATCATATCTTTATGGATAAATTGCATCCAAATTTTTAACGGTCTATACCAAAATTTCATTAAATCTCCTATACTTAACATCTCGATTTTCCTAATTGATGCATCTTTGGATTTTCATTGCATATGTCCAAACTATCTCAGGCAATACTCTTGCATTTTATCCACAATTGAGTTCACTCCCAACTTAGTACGTATTTCTTCATTTTTAATCCTATCTTTTTTAGTTGTATTATACATTCACCTAAATATTTTCATTTTAACTACACCAATTTTATACTTTTGTTATTGTTTAATGACCCAACACTCGATGTCATTCAATAGTGCAGATCTTATTGCGGTTCTATAAAATTTCACATTCAAATGCAATGGCATCGTGCAATCGCAAATAACTTCATATGCCCTATTCCATTTATCCAATTTGTTTGAAGCCTATGATTCATATCTTCATCTATATTGCCATCATTTTGAATGATGCAACCAACATATCGAAAACGTGCACATTTTGGTACATCCTTTCCTTCTAAATTAATCTTTCCTTCATCTTTCTTATGATTGTCACTATACGTATAAATCATATACTCAGTTTTTGACAGACTCAATCTAAATTCTCTGAATTCTAGTGTGGGCCTCCATAACTCCAATTTAATATTAATACTCTCTTTCGTTTTTTCAACCAACACTATATCATTTGTAAAAAACATACACCAATGTATTCCATCTTGATATTATTTGTGATTTCATCTATCACTGTTACAAAAAGGATTTGACCTAATGTCAAACCTTGATGAAGTTTAATGTTAATTAAAAAGCTATCACTTAAACCCCTACAAATTCTTATATTGATAACAACTCTCTCGTACATATCTTTAATGGAATTAATGTATCTCAACACCCACCACAAGTAGATCCCCTTATTCATCAACATCCACCACAATACGTTTCTAAAAACCCTATTATACGCTTTTTCTAAATCAATGAATATCATATATTTCTCTTTTATGCTCAAAATGTCTCCATCAAATATTTTAACAAATGAATTGTTTCGATGGCAGATCGTCCAATCATAAATCCAAATTAATTATGAGACACCCTTATATCCGATCTCACTCTATGCTCCATCATTTTCTCATATAACTTCATAGTATGGCTCATAAGTTTAACTCCCCTATTATTGGAACAAACTTATGTCTCCTTTATTTTTATATAGTGATATAAGTGTGCTCTCCCTCCATGTTTCGAGTATTTTCTTGGTTTACCAGATTTTGTTAAAAAGATCCTTTAACATTATTATCCCAAATTAATCCAAACATTTCCACACCTCAATAGGAATGTCATCTAGTCCTATGATTTTCTTATTTTTCATTCTCTTTAAGGCCCCTTTACTTCATGGGGACGAATCTTACATTTAAGTCCATATTGATTTCTTTTACAGGTATCGTGATATTGTTGATATCTCTTGTACCTTCAATATTAAAGAGATCATCAAAATAATCTATTCATCGTTTTTTTATGTTCCCATTGTTTATAAGTATACTATTAGTTTCACTCTTAATACACCTAGTACCATTTAAATCTTTTCCCTTCCTTTTCCGTAGTTTGGCAATCCTTTAAATCTCTTTTTCTCTGTCCTTAGTTTTTAGTCTTTTGTATAATTCGTTATACACATTACTTTTTGACTCGTGAATAATATTCTTAACCTCTTTTTTTGTACTCTTGTATTTTTCAAATGTATCATTATTTCTGTTACTTTTAAAGTTTCTATAACAATCACATTTGCTTCATACAATAATTTGGATTTTCTCATTTCACCATCATAACTTCTTGCTTATCAGAACCTGACCCCTAGATATGTCAAGAATCTCCCAACATATACTCATAATATTGTTAGACATCTCTTTCTATATTATTTTTGAATCATCAATAGCGGACCAAGTTGCTATTTGAGTTAATTGTCTCTAAAAGTCATCACTTTTTTTTCTTTCATATTCCACCACTTAATTTTTGATTTCACAAATGGATGATACTTATTTTATCTTTTAAGTACCTTATATCTAAAACTAACCTATGTTGAGTTGTTACACTTTCCCCCGGTATATCCTTGCAATTCTTACAAGTCATTCCGTCACCCCTCACGGTGACAAAGAAATCTATCTGGCTAGCATTTGATCTGCTTCTACATGTGACTTTACGCGATTCTTTTTCTTGAAAAAGGTATTTACGAGTACTAAATCAAATGTTGTGACAAACTTTAAAATGGTATCTCTCATCTCATTCCTACTTTCAAAGTCAAAGTTTCCATCTACATCTTCAAATCCCTCATTATTCTTTTCTACATGTCCATTTAGATCACCTCCAATAAACAAGTTCTCTCCAACAGGTATGAGTTGTATAAATTCATCTAAATATTCCTAAAATTGATTTTTACTAATAACATTTATACCTATTTGAAGCGCATACATACTAACTATATTAATTACATCTTCTCCATTAACTACGTTGACAAGCAAAATTCTATCTCCCTTCTTATCTCTATTATATTTTCTTGTAAGTTCTCATGTATAATTATTTTTACCTCATTCTTAGTTTTATCTCTACATGTGCTTCAAAACTTATGACTATAAAGTTCTACTACTTTAACCCTCTCCCCAACTCGCTTCGTTTCTTGAAAATACATAACATTAATCTTTCATCTATTCATTATTTCTCCTATCTCTCCTAATTTGCCGGTTAATGATCCTATATTGCAAGTGGGGAGTCTAATCCTATCTTCATGGACACCCGCACCCATCCACATAAATGCAGGAATCCCTGCCTATTTGAGATCACATCTGGGCGGTGATGTGGCGCGTCGCTTCTGGGCAATGCCCTAGGGTTCTTTTTCCTATATTTGTTTATGAATTTTTTTACAAAGATTTTACATTGATTGTCAATCTACCGCAACTTTACTCCTTTACCTGGGTTTGGAATCGACCATAGTAGAGTTCTTCAAATAATAATATATAAAACGAAAATAAAAAAAGTAATATGTTTTACTGATGATATAATAATAATAATAATTTAATAATTTTAAATTCATAGTAATATATTTTACATTAATAAAAATAAAAATAATATAATAATAAATAATAATAATACTGATAACAACAACAACAACAATAATAATAAAGTCCCCTGAGATGAGGGCAAACAGAAAGTCGGAGACTGGCACAGAGAGAGACCAACCAGAATCAGCAGGGGGGAGAGGGGGAGGGAGAGAGAGAGAGCCGGAGATAGAAGGGGAGAGAAATGGATACAGATCTTGGATTTCGGGGGACAAATCTGGACTTATCCGATAAGATTGAAGCTTTCGGTGGATAGATATGGGTTTTTCCGAAGAGATTAAAGCTTTTGGGGGAACAAATCTTGGCTTTTCTGATGAGAGTGAGTGATGAACAAAGAGATTGATAGCAAGGGAAGAGAGATCTGAAGAGACACTCGATCAAAGAGTGATGGAGAAGCAGAGATAGGGGTTGAGAGCATGGGAGAGAGAGATGGAGACAGATCTTGGCTTTTCTGACATGATTGAGTGACAGGGAGCTAGAAGATGAGACAATCAAGGTAGAAAGAAGCCAGATCTAGCCAGAACGACGACGAACAGGGTCAAGGTATTGGGATTTCGGAGGAAAGCTCACCACCAAAGGTCGAGATAGACACGATAAGGAAGAAGAGTGAGACGTACAAAAAGTTAGGGGTTTGGAGGTGATGGTCGGAGGGAAGAGATAGAATGAGACGAAGAGAGATAGAGAGTGAAATCAAGAGAGAGAGAATTTACAATGATCAATTTATTAAAAAGCTAGGAACAAGAGAGAGAACTTCTCTCCTGTGTTTACAAAGGAAAGCAGCATCCCGAATTTCTTTGTCCATCCAGGTAATAACAATTTAACCTTAATTCAAAGGACCAAACTTTGAAAGATGTAAACTTACATTTCCATTGGATGTCTCCGAGAGCTGCCTTGTCCATGTATTGGAAAGATTTATCGAACCATCTTTCAAAGACGTAGCAATGCCAATTGTTCCAGTTGAGTGAAGGGATAGTTGGCTGGTAAAAGAGACGAGAAGAGTTAATTTTGTATGGAGAGTTCAGAGATATGAAAAAGTGCAACATCTATTGCCTACCGGGATGTCTGCAACCCAATAAATGCCCGAAGTCCAGCTGATGCCATGAATTCTACTGAAGCAGCTGGAGAGATCTGATGCCTAAGCACTGCTGTAGCAGCTCCACCACCAGCCTTTCCGCTAACTACCATATTTCCGCCAATAGCCATTGCAGTGTGTTTGGATATTTGAGACTGAACTTCAGTAGCCATTGCCATCCTGTGTGACACGTGTACTTCAGTATACATCACCAATATAGATGAAATTAGGCTGTAATCCCGGAAGTTATAGTAACAGCCTTAGCAAATGTTATCTTGCAGAATTAGCCATCGCAATCACAGTCTTAGGACATGGTCATATGATCACTGTCACGATGCAAAACTGATCCTAGACCTGTATCTCGACCCACAGATGAACTTGCAACCACCATTTAGAAAGAGCTTCCAAATTCATGGGCTAGGAGCACTACAACATGTATTCATATTCTCATTGAGGTAATCTGTTGAAATTCATCTCTAGAAGCTTAACACATGAAATAAGTAAATGTAAAGAAGAAAAGGATCAAGAAAAGTAGAGATGATAAGGCTATCAAGATTTTGCACGATAAAGCAAAGAATAACCAGGGTGATAATTTGTGCCTTGTATTTTTAAAACTTACACCAAAAAATTGTCAAGAATATGGTTCCAATTCTATTGCTATGAGAGGGTAAAAGGAAGGAATGAACATAATTTGGGAGAGATTGGGTGTAAAATTATAAAAGTAAGCATGGGCTTCAAACAACTTCAGATAATTCTAAAATTATAAATGTGTTGCATTGAACTAGATGGGGCTAATATGTAAGGTGAACACATGTAAATAGACAAAGAGATAGATAAAGGAGGAGGTGGCACAAGTCACCAAATTTCGTTTCGCTATTGGTTTCCAGAGGAAGCACAACTTGTATCAGATTTTGTACTCGTCCAGGTGTATTATAACATACGTTTGAATGACAGTAATATTACAACAACAACAACAATCTAGGCCTTCTATTCCAAATTTTGGAGTCGGTCATATAAGAGAAAAATATTGAAATAAAAAAAAAAAGAAGATTTAGTTTGTGCGGATTCTCCTACGCTACTCATTCCTATCTAAGACTATCTCCTCAACTAAATCCATAACTATCATATCTTTACGAATACATTGCATCAAAGTTTTTAACGACCTACCCCTACGTTTTATTAAATCTCCTATATTTAAGTTTTTAACGGCCTACCCCTACGTTTTATTGAATTACAATAATATTATAGCCACAAAATTAGAATTAGGACAGCTGAAGCAGAAGACTAACAAATAAGTGTCATTTACCCTCTCATGATACCATCACCGCCAAGAAACTGAGGTACAGATAAGTTGGCAACTACTGAACCAGAAGGACGGAAGTGGGTTGATAACTTCTCTTGCTCCTTCTGACGTTTCACTCTTTCAAATTCTTCCTTAATTTCTTCAGCTTTATTCAACTTTGGGCCAAGTTCCAAACCTGAAGTCAAACCTTCCATGCCATAGATGTCATATATTTGCCTTTTTTGCTCATCTGATAATATTTCATAAGCTTCACGTATCCGCTGAAAATTTTCTGTCGCAATATCTTTCATCTTAACAATTACCAAAGGCATCAATCAGTCAATTTACTTTCATACCAAGAAGCAAAATAAATAAATAAATAAAAGAGAGAAAAATAAAAGGACAAAAAAGAGGAAAGCAAATTATAATAGCCCACCAAAATTACAGGTGCTGCACATTATACTCACCAAAATGTCATATAAAACAAAGAATATGAAAACATCTGCAGAAAGAGCTTAAACAGAACGATGTGAAAACAAGCAATAAGTGATACTTCATAGTTGACTAGAAGAAGCAATGTCCCAAGGACTAGTAGGCTATTCCCTACCACTGCCCTTACCCTACCAAAGATGAGCAATTCTTAGTAGTGTTGATGTCAAACACAAACATGGCATGAAAAAAGTAACCTCCCACAAAGCCCCCCAAGGCCTCATCCCAAAGCAAAAAAATAATAACAATAATAAAATAACTAAAAATAAGGTCTGTGTTGGAAAGGAATATTGTGATGCTTAAGGTTACGCAATCTACCATGAAGTAGTTGCTGTACTATGAGACTTTTGAACTCAAATAGCTTACAAAAAAGAATGGAAATGAAGGGCATATTTTAGATGACTATGTTGACAGAGCATAAAACAAATTTTTTCCGTTTTTCGAGTGACCATCATAAACAGCTAACTTTCAACTTTTAATCATTCTTTCTCTGCACTTTCAATTTGAGCAATAAAATTTCACAGTTTTATAATGAATCTTTAGGCAATTTATCATTTTTCTTTTAATTGTCATCTTGAATTTATCTTCAATCTTACATGAAACCTAAAATTGCATATAAAACTTAGCTATTACAATTTTTTGCAGGAAGCTAAATTTGTTAAAGTAGTACAAAAGGAGAGGAAGACAACATCAGTGGTCAACAAGGACAGAAAAACAGAACATCTCAAAAAAAAAAACAAAAAGAGGGAGAGAGAGACTTCCAATCCATCTGAACCACATTTAAGGAGATTTCCCTAAGTGCTCCAACTGCCAAAGACCATAAGAATGTAAAGAAAGCTATCTTATCTAAAGCACATTAATTGAAGTCCCAAAAATTTCACTTGAATTAGATACATTTTAAAACAATGATCCCAGTAAATTGCAAGGCTTTCACATCCTTGTGCCATCTAATGCTATTTGACTTTATGAGCACACAAAATCAGCACACCAAAAGAATCCAACACAAAACAAAATATCTATCTCATAAAGACCAAAAGCTAAGTGATGAAGAAAAAAGTGTGTTTTTTCTTCACCATTTTTTTGCTCATATTCGCTGCACAAAAAGAAATAGGCAACTTAACCAACCCCATTAACCAAGCTAAATTTATACATAACCTCAACCTAACCATCACACAAGCATTTCCTTTAATTGCTCTTGATTCTCATGGTGAGCAAGGAAGGAATTAAGAACAAATACACTTAGCAAACTGGAAGGATCGCTCTTAATAAGCATAAGCCTTCCTCCCATATATAAGTAGTGCCTCTCTCCACCCGCCAGCCTCCTCTTAAACTTCTCGACCAACCCATCCAAATTTGCATCCAAGGAAATAGTCTTACAAGTCACAACTAACTCTTTCTGTAAGCCAAGGACCACCTCAAAACGAGAGAGAGAGAGAGAGAGAGAGAGAGAGGCAAAACTAATTTCCCTTGCCACTGCATTAGAAAAGATGACAGTTCCGTACACAAATAATATATGAGACACCCAGCAAAATTCCACAACCTCCTGCCAGAAAGCCACTTGACCAACCAAAATTTGTAGCTTTTGTACTCATCAGATCAAAGACCTCCATCTCCAGGACAAATTAAAAGGAGGATAAGGGATCTCCTTCCAAGACTTCAAGAAAAGTGTAAAGAACTCGTCAATGAATCCAATTAAGAATGTGCTGCTGGCACATATTCTTTGTCGGTACAGGATTCTGCAAAGAAACCCAAAATGTCACTCTTGACAATGTCCCAAATAGCTTTACAAAAGCTGTATGGAAACCATTATGCCCTAGAACTTTCCCACTACAACCAGAATTCAAAAATGATCTATGTAACCATAAGACACTCTCTCCCCAATGACATCAAACTCTATGTCATCCATCTGACAGCTCTTAATCTAATTTCCTTATATAAACCACAATGGCCTTCTCCAAGCCTTGGCCTTGATGAAAACCTATCAGGAATCCCTCTTTCAGTTTGTCAGTCGATCTACTTCCCTTCTTTTCTCTTGCCAGGCCAAGAACTGGTGTTGTTTACCTATGAATAGCATGGTCGTGTTGCTGTTTCTCTATCCGGTTTACCTAGGTAAGGTTTTTATTCCTTAGAGTGGGTGAGATAGCCATGTCGCTTGTTCTACAATTATTGGCATGAGGAATGATTAAAATTACCATAAACAATAAAAGTTTGCTTTTAAAGTGCATGTTGGCCAATCTATGAAAAACTTTGTAACTTTATATCCTTTTTTAAGCCAAAGAAACTGAGCTTTTTAGGCCAAGAAACACACTCCAAGAATATTACCAAACAAATTCATTCTTAAGAAGCACGTTACTCCCATCACTTTTCCTTCCCTCTCCAACTCATCCATCCGCTTTTTATTTTTTTCTTTTTTGGCTCAGTAACTCATCAATTTGCTCAACCTCCAATGCAAGACTCCTTCCTTACCTCAATTCGCCCAAAGGATTCCAACATTGCATTTTGTCAAAAGCTTTAAACACATTTTAGTTTACAGACCAATACAAGGTTTGCATGGCCTATTTCAGCTCTCCCCAACCACCAATTCTGAAAAGATTGTGTAGCCCCACTTTTGCAAGCCAAAATTTTCTCAAATTGGAAAGAAGAGAGGTCCATCCTCAAACCACGAACAAAATTGGATGGTACTCAGATATTAATAAATTATGAACAGCAGCATACAACCCATCCAATTCTACAGAGATGAGAAACCAATCTCATCTTGACAAAAGTGGGGTCTTCCCTAAGTTCAAGAACTTCCAAATACAATGACTCCCTTCTCTCATTATCATTTTCTATTGTGGATATGCAACCAGACCACGCCTTGTCTAGGCCATAAACCCTGGCAAAGCCCATTTATGAATATTTCTAACGCTCCCACCAGACAGAAGATTGAAAAGTCCCTTGTAGAAACCATCCATCCACTCCCTCCATACCACAATTCAGTTGAATGAACCTAAACCACAACCTACTGATAAGACGATAAATGAAACACCAACAAGAAGGAATACAGAGAGATATCCAACCAAAATCGGTCCAATTATATTCATAAGAAAATTGTGTGTATGTAAAATTTATTTAGTTGCTAACATTGTAGTAGCCATCTGATATTAACTTGTGGGACTAATTTAATCAATCGTTTGATATTTTACCCAGGAAAGAATATTGATATGCAGAAATTAGGGCAAAAAAAAAAAAGAGGCAATGCACATGCACTGTGCAAATTATTCCCAGAAATTATAGGTTACAAAACCAATGGCAACAAATTAATAAAAATTGAAAACAGAATAAGAATCAATTGAAAGAGAGAGAGAGAGTACATGGGGTGCTTGATATTTGTCAGGATGATAGATTTGAGCCCATTGACGATAAGCTCTCCGAATTTCTTCGTCTGAGGCTTCCGGCGATATATTAAGTAATGCGTACAGTTCTCTGTTCTGAGCTCCATCTTCGCCTTCTGTCATCTCTCTCTCTCTCTCTCTCTCTCTCTCTCTCTTTTCTGGGATTTTGCAGAAAGAAGAGTATACGTTATCTCCGTAGATATTATGAAGAGAGATGATTCGATCGTCGATTCTCGTCGGAGCGGAAAGTCGAGTAGTGAGGTTTTATTGCGGGAGGGTTTTCCGAGAACACCAATGGACTAGGGTCTCCGGCACCCCCGAAAACTTTTAGCAAAAGAAACTCCGGACAGCACCTTTCAAAACTAAAATAAAAAATAAAATTGGGTTGTTTTCCATAATATTAGGTTTAAGAGAAACAATGATATTAATATTATTATTTTTATTTAAACGTGAAAATATTGAAACTTACTTTTAGAAAATCTCTTTTTGAAATGGATTTTTAAAAATCATTTTCAAAAAAAAAATTCATAAATTTTGAAAAATAACAAAAATAGCAAAAGAATTGAGAAATCAATTTATCCGAAATCCACTTCAACTTTTTTAAATCTATTTCATATTGTCATTTTATATTCGATTTCAGCGAGATTCAAATAAATAAAAAAAAAAAAAAAAAAAACCCTCCACTCTCTTGAAGGCAACACGAAGGCAAATCCTTGTCGACGATTCCTGCCGACCATTCCTGCCTACAGTTATTGTCGGAGCTTGACATCCTCGATTTCGGGCATTCTCCATTGATGAGTGCAACTTTTCTATTCCATTTTTAGCATCGACGATTGCAGCTTCACATCCCATTCCACCATTGATAAGTGCAGATTTTGGTTCCTCCATTTTTTGCATTCTGAAAGTCACTATGCTGGTGATCACATCCTCCATTTCTGACATTCAGAAGAGCCGAATTCTTTTTTCCCGAGAGATCCATTCTTAATTTTTTTTTTGCCATTTTTACTAATTTTGAAATTTATGAAAATTATTTTTTAAAAAACGATTTTTAAGAAATCAATTCCATAAAGCAATTTCTTAGAGGTCATTTTAAACATTAATGTGATTTGAATAAAAATAATAAAATAAATTTCATTTTCAATTTTAAACCTAATATTAAAGAAAATAACCCAAATAAAATTCCCTTGTTGATAAATCTCAAAAAATGAAAATTCATGGAATAAATATCTATAATATATGTAATGATATTTAATAATAGTCGTATATAACTAATTATATTCAAGTTAAAATTTAGAGAATAAGAGTAAAAGGTTACTTGCTAATCATTAAAACTACTTCCAAAGTAATATTGAAAATGACCTTTGAGAGCTCCACATAATCCATATTTTACTCTCTTTTTATTGCATTTTAAAATTTATGATTAATTTATTTCTTTATAACAAAAATTATTCATTCTTAAGATATTGTAAAATTTGGCTATGGTATCAATAGTGAGATGCAAATATTGTATATAAATTAAGGTTTTACATAATTATAAAAAAAAAAAATATACTTGACCAATTAATTGTTTTTCTTTTTTTTTTAAATACATTCAAATAAAATATTATTTATTTTAGATATAATTAAAAAATTAATAATTGCAAAATCTACTACATTCTTTTTTGACTATTGATGAAGTATGCACCCCCCAATTTCTATATTTTATTTATTTTAGATTAAAAAAAAAGTTGAGTAAAACTTCTGCCAACAATATATGTGGTCCATTTTTTTTTTTACACATAAATTTGAATTTAGAATTTTCAAATTAGAAGAGGAGGTCGTGACTACTAGACTATTTCCGTGGAGACATATACAGTCCATTGTTGGTATTTTTTTATGATTTTCACCGATTGATATTCGAGTTTTATCCTTATAATTTAATTCGAGCATTGTAGGGCCCTTTGAAAGATTGGCTCTACTAAATTCTTTTTTTTTATTTTTAAGATTCAAACTTAAGATCTCTAATTAAAAGAGTAGAGCGACTGACCACTTAACCTGAAAGACTTTGACATCAATTGTTAGGAACGTGTTAAGAGAAAAGGAGTTCCACCCAATTTTATCTTGGAGCCCAACATTTTTGTTCCTTTAACCCAACCCTACTCAGCCCAATTAATGAGTGTTGGATCTGTGGAGCCCAAATTATGCAAGAGGTGGGCTACTAGCCCAATAAGAGTAGATTAAGCCCATCAGTGGAAAACGCATGGTGAACTCTGGACTTCTAATAATAGGGCCAAGGACCAGACTGAAGACAAATATCCAATGATGTCTAAGAGAAACTTGTAAAGCGCATTAGGTTTGTCTATGGAAGGTGGGTCAATTTATTTATTTATTTATTTTCACTATCTGGAGTTATATATTGACTAATCTGATTTAAGTATTTATGGGACCCTATTTAGGAACGACTCTCCTAACATGGTCTTTTTCACTCTCAAGTTTTGAACAAAGATTTAGTTAAGAAACCTAATATCCCATTCTATGAGGCTGACTGTCTGTTGGTGGAAGGTGGGTCAAAGGCCCGCGATGACTTTCTTCTTATTATAATTCTTTTAAATTTCATTTTATTCATAGCATAATGTCCAAATAAATTAATTAAATATTTATATAATAGTTTATAAATTACATAGAAGCACAAAAGCTTTTCTGCAGAAAAATTTGAAACAGCAATTTTAGAGATAAAGGATGACTTTTTTTTTTTTTTTTTTTCTGAGAATGATTTAGGATACATCTTGAACATAGGGGGAAATTTCGGAAAGATTAGGTTATAGTTTTAATATAAGGATATAAGTACAATTTAGATATAAGCACAATAAAAATTGTAAACACTTTTGTCTAGATACTTCTAATTATTTGCAAAAATTTCGTATTTCGCACTAATTTTTTATATTCCTTAAAAATTACTTTAAATTTAATAAATTAAATTAAAAATCCACATAGAGAAGAAAACATGTCCAATTGTAAACCCCACTAGAGGGCTTGTTTGGAAATCTCAACTTAACTTAATTTTAATTTAATTTTATTTATTTTCATTTTATTTTGTAATTAAATTAAAATTTAAAAATAATAGAAGTAAAACTTAAATTTTTATAGAAAAATCTAATTTATTATTTATTCATAATTTTTTAATTATTATAAATTTGATCAAACACAAATTGAATTTATATTGAAATTCTTTTGAAGAGGATAAAAACTACACTCATGTTATATTAATTTTTATAATCTAAACTTAGTTAAGATTCGATAAAAGGGTTAAGGGTTTTCATTATGTCATCGTACCCATCAAACTTCTATGTAGAATATTATATTTTTTTAGTTACAAGTCTTAGATTTAGCAAATAAAATTTATAAAAGTTAATTTTTTAATAAATTTTATAATATTCAAACGAATTAACGAGGAAAATCGGGAGACATCACATCATAGCCATCGCAACTTTATTAAACTCAAAAGGTGCACAGAGTTCGAGATTCAAGAAGTTTCTAGGAAGCTTCCTCGACGAACACTCATGGAACTTTATGGACCCCACACCCTCCCATGGCCTATGCTACAGCAGGGTTATAAATAAGGCTGGCCCCGCATATATACATACATACATACAAAATTCAGCATAGACCATGGCATGTGTTGCAAATCCAAGTGATTTTAGTTGGTGGATTGAAAATTTAATTGCTCAAGCTTGAAAAATTATGTCTATAATTTGTGACCACATAACAATGAGCTTTATTTGGGGCCTTAATTTTAGCTTACTGCCTTTAATAATACAAACAATCTTTTCTTAGATTACTTTTAAAATTATTCCTATCAAAATCAAGTTAATACTAAATGCATATCATATCTAGATGACAATAAATCGATCATGGATTGAGTAATGCTAATCTCATATACAATCCTAAACCCTAACTATGATAGCCATGTTAGATTCTAATTGGATTCGCATAAAAAAAAAAATCATAAATGATTTTCCAATAGATAACATGTTTCTGGATCTCATCCTAAACCATATATTTTGCATGACATTGAAATTTCTTTTTCACTTTGAAAAAATTATTAAAAACTTAAAATGAATTATATAAGATATTCTACAAGTAAGTAACTTCTCAAGTATTGGAAGCGTTTAAAAAATAAAGGTCCTTAAAAAGCTCTACTGCAGGAAGCTTGCGTGTGAAGGACGGTTTTGTTTGGGAAGTTCAAAAAATCTGGCTTCTCTGAGTTCTTCTCCAATACAAATACAACCATCATTGTCCCGTAGAAAACTACTACTCTTTTTTTCACAGTCCTACAATGAATTATGACAAGCCCTTTATCTTCTTCCATGTACCCTTCATGTGCCGTTAAAGAAAAAACCGAAGTGAGTAGAAAAAAATAAAAACCCACTTGATTCTTTCTTCAGTTTCCTTTTTGGACTTTGTCAAGAACTGCCATGGGAGTACTTCACTTGGCAATTGTAGCTAAGCTCAATGCAGCTTCTCACGGACAGGCCGGGTTTTCGCTACTGGTTGGACTAGTTTGGCCTTTTTTGCTTAAAATGTCATTCGGGTTCAGAGTTGCTTATAGAGATATCCTTCACGCTTCCAGGCTCTTCCTTTTCCGGTTGAGCCGGATTCTGTTCGACGCTGATCGACCGGGCGGTGGCACAAGGTGGGGGAGAGCAATAAGGTTGGTAAGTGAGAGGGTCCAACAAGCACAAGTTACACTTATGCCGGCAGAAGCCAATGAAAGCTTGCATTCTCTCTCTATGCTTGCACTTTGAGGATTCTCTCTCCATGTTTGGGTGACGAAATTGAATACTTTTCATATTATGTGTTAATATTATGATTTCATTATTTATCGTTTCCTTTTGGGTGTCAATAAATAAATTGTTGTTTCTTTAATTATGTATGAATGAAAAGTATATATGACGTTATGATGATGAAGAAAAATAATTAGATCTTTGGGAATTTTAGGTTCTCTCAATGCAACATCAGCCTCCACACTTTAGACCAAGTGAATTCTACCCATCGCCTGACCAAAGAGGTGCCCCCAGGAAGAATTTTATGATTTAGGTTTAAATTGCTATTTGTTTTAATCCGATAAATAATATAAAATTGTTCAATTTCTGCAAAGAGAATATGCCCATCAGACCCAGAAAAATTCCCCTAATTCTTAAATAGCATTTTCTTCATTTTCAACATCATTATCATCTCTCTCTCTCTCTCTCTCAATTGTTCCATTTGTTGGACATCCTAATTCATTGTAGTAGGAGGAACCCATTGCACATTTCCTCAGTTGTCTTGTAATTGCTTAATTGACAAATATTAATTCTATTGATAGATCGACGCTTTGAAATTTTGATCCTTTTTGTGCACTAAAAATTGCTTTAAAACTAATAAAATGAGTTAGTGCCAGTTAGTGTGAATTATGAAGTTATGAAAGTCGCAATCCATAAATTCCGCTTTTTCCTTTCATTCAATCAAACCAGTCATTAGCACACATGTCTAATTGATTTAGTCGTTAGTATTATTCAAATGACATTTTGGATTTGATTATTTTGTATGAAAAAATGTATCAATAAATAGCAATAACAATAACAATAATCAGAATCTTAATAATTAGGATTAATTTTAGATTAAATATATATATACGCAGTATTTCTCATTATATTTTTATAAAAAAACTGTTTCTAGATCTAGAATCCGTAGCAACTCAATTGTTGTATTAAAATTGGTCAAAAAAAATTTTTTATTGAAATAATGAATGTCGTAACCCACAGTATTTTTCAATTTTAGCAAGTCTTGAAAATCTTAATCCATTTTTTTAAAAATCTTGATCTATTTTATTGATCGATTTAAGAATAATATTTTTAAACTTCTAGTTACGAGGATGCCCACAGAATAAAACCAAATGATCAATTTTCTTCCTAGTTGATGACAATTTTATCACTAATCAGAAAATCTTTTGATAATGACAAAAAAAAAAAAGAATTAAGAAAGAGTAGCAGTTGGAGATTGAAGAGACACGAGGAAGATGATGAAGAACAAAAGAATGAAAAAAAAAAAGAGCCTGAAGGAAAAGAAGAGGAGAGGGATCATAAGCATTCGAGGAAGAAGCATCGATCTCATCATTTTCACCGATCTCAAAAATTTTCTGGACAAGTAAAAGATATTAAAAAAGTGTGAATATCATTGTAAAAAAAGATATAAAAAAAGTTTTAAATTTTAAAAATTAAATTAAATTTAAATCAAATTTAATTAATTCTCGCAAGTTATGACTATTCGTATGATACGACTTGACTTGGAAAGGATATGTTCTATAGGCTCTTACCTGGATGTCGGGGGGGTGCTGCCTGTTGGGCTTGACAAGCCCCTCAGACGCAAGAAGCCTACCTTTCAAGGCCCACAATAATTAGCATTGGATGGGACACCATAAAAAAAAAAGGATAATACCCAACAATCAATAAATCATAAAAGCAAAACTGCTCAAATGCCTCCTTATAAAATGGTGTCTCGCCTTTCATATCTTTAGCCCTTCTTGTGAACTACGCATAGACCTGAACAGTGGACAGGTTTCAATGATCGAGGCTATTCACAAGGAGAGAGTGAAAAAGGAATTTTTGGGGGCTTTTGCTTGGGCTTAAGTCAAGGGCATGACCTATGTGACCAAGCCTGCGAAATGATCGATGAGTCAGATTTTTAATAGCCATCCAAATCCTTTCCGCAATAAAATATGAGCGAGCCTAACTGGACTGGACCTCATTAGGACTTGAAAATGGTACCCATCTACGACCCAGGGCTACACATCTGTAGACTGCTCAGTGTTTTTTATGGTGAGACATGATACATAAATATGTTAAGGATTCATATTACATGCCAAAAAAATAATATTATAGAATATTTTTTTACTAGAGCAACATGTATTCAAAATTATATTCTAACTAATTTAGTTTGAATTACTGTTAAATCTTTTTTTGAAAAAACTTTCATTCCAATATTCAAACCTGAGTTTTGATTAAGAAATTTAATACATTTTCTACTAAACCAATTATCCATACCTCAACATTATAATTTTAAATTCCGATCATTAACTTTTTTATCAATATAATGGACTCATATAAAATTGACCCCATACTCTTTGATTTTTTTTATATTTGATCGATCAGTATTTGAAATCATATTTTGATTAATTCGACTCCAATTACTGTCGAACCCTCTATAAGAAATACTCTCTTAATGAAATTCTTTCCAATATTTGTAACTGAATCTTGTTTAAAAAAATCTAGCCATTTTTTCACTAAACAAAACTCTCCGTTGGAATTGACCCCACGCTCTAAGCCTCATCTTTTTTTGGTTTTTGAGAGGGGTCATTTCACATAAAACTTCTGATATATATATTTATTTATTTGTGTATTTCCAATTTCAGGGAGGTCAATCGACTACACAAAGGACAATGTTGCTCCCCCCAGCCCAAGCCATGGCCTAGTTTAATCTGGGCCTGGAGACCTAGCCCACCAAAGTCCAGAGTTCAAAACCTCTCACTGACCGCTAGATCGAGCCCAAGTTTAGGCGCCCAAAAGGTAAAACTGAATGCAAAACTACACCTTTTTTTTTTTTGGGTGAAAAAACAGCACAACACCAAAAGGAAACACTAGAAAACTACACTTATCAAGGTTAAAATTGTCTTGCCATTGATGGGAACGGAGAATGGGATTTGGAAGAGCCGATCTTTTAATAAGCTTCATAGTATTTGGATCGGATTAATCAGACGAAACTCGGATATCAATTGAGGATATAAAAAAAAAAAAAAAAAAAAAAAAAAAAAAAAAAAAGAAACTGCCTTGCCCTTTTCCTGCCGTGGAAGGACTTCAGCCTGAGGCGTGGTCCAAGTATACAATCTTATTTAAAACTTTTTAAATATTTTCTGAAGTAATTTGTTAGCAATAAATCAAAATAATAATTTCATATATTTTACGGGGTATGTGGACTAGTACTACATACAAAATCAACATAAACACCACCACATTGACCATTCAACACCAAATTTATTTGAATTTAGTGATTGGACACTTTACCCCTTTAATCAGAAATCTCGATTTTAAATCCTAAGAATGAAAAAAAAATGATTTGAGAGAGCCAATCTTTTAATGGGCCACACAGTATTTGAACCGAATTAATCAGATAAAATATGAATACCAATTGGTTCAGTACTCAGAAAAAAAAAAAAAAAAATGACCATTCAGCTTTGTACTCAATATAGATGCGGCGTGGCGAGACCGTTCCTAATATGGTCAAGTTATGACCTGAAGTTTGAACGCAAGATACGTGAGATAAACTATTAAAAAAAAAAAAATCGTAAATTTAAGATTACATAATAAAAAGTAAAATTTTCCTTTTACAATTTATTAAGTAATTAAAATTATTGTAAAAATTTGAATTAATCTTAAAAAAATCTATCAAATATATTAACTATTAGATTTTTAGTGTTTGTATTAACTTGTCTTCTCTCTTATTTTTTGTGGTGGTTTATGTATCATTTTGGGGGTGGGGGGTGGTTTGTAAACAGACAAGGTCATTGTCTAGCAAAGCAAGATGCCCACTTGCTTGCGTTGACACCAACACAAGACATGCGCACAATATTTTTGGTTAAAATTGAGGATGGAAAAGAGAATTCCTCTTGGGATTAGACCATACGCAAATGACAAGTGAGATTAAACAGAATCACAACCTAAATAAATCCGAATCACACACACCCCATCCTAGGGGGGGCCAAGATCCGTATACGTGGTTTCATGGGATTCCATTTCAATAGGGCCAAGGGAGGCATAGATGCCTCCTAAACCATGCCAAAAAAATATTCCTTCTTATCCAATTGTTTACTTGTGCAAGTAATCAAGTACTTGAACCACCCAACAAATAATCGTTAGCATATTGCTCTTGATGTGTACCTTGAAATATGAAATATGCTTTTGCATTTTCACAAGGCCCAATGGCTTCTT
The DNA here is from genome assembly GCA_037126225.1 of Dillenia turbinata. NCBI lineage: Eukaryota > Viridiplantae > Streptophyta > Magnoliopsida > Dilleniales > Dilleniaceae > Dillenia > Dillenia turbinata. The sequence goes on along the minus strand of JBAMMX010000008.1, from coordinate 20,211,197 downwards.
TGCCTTTAACCCATTCCTCTCAAAAAGGGTCAAACCAAATCTACAAAAGCCAAGCTTTTTTTTTTTTTAAATCACAATCCATATTTGAAATTTTAGTCTGTTTAATTTGGTCGAGCATCTGCATAGATTTTATTTTTATTATATTTTTAACTAAAATAAAAAACTTTAGCAGAAAAGATAGAATTTTATAAACTAATGTTTTTTTTTTAAAAAAAAATAAACTCATTCTAACATGGATAATCTTTTATATTGGAAAACTCAGCTAATCTTAACTTTATATTGAAGGGTATTTGTTGTTTGTTTAAAATTTGGAGTATTATTATTGTTGACACTTTTATCATATATTTTTCAAGTCTATATAAAATATAAATTTTTATCAAATCAGTCAAACAACCATAATAATAACAGATGTAAATAAATATAGTGTTAACGAAATCCCATAATTGAACCTCAAAAAGGCATTAATTCTAATTTAGGGAGTTGAAACAAACAACTTTCAAGAATAGCATCCTTCAATGTTTCAAAAACCATGAGAAAATGAAGACAAGAACCTACTAGTTTGGAATTCTCATTTCCATGTTGATTTGATATTTGATATTTATTAGTAGATAATAATGTGGACGAGTGATCACATCATTCGACACCAACCAAATTAGAGTTTATCTGACTTCGATTTTTCATGGGCACTACAAGATGACCCAATTGGAATATATTATAATCCTCGTGGGACCCTTTTTTCTTAATTTAATGTTATCCATTAATGATTTTTTTTATTATATCGAGATTTAAACTTGAATCATAAAATTGATGAAGAGATATTGTGACCACTAAACTGTTCGTTTTGAGACTCTATTAATGCTTTTATTATAGCTCACTCAAATGCACCAAAAATATCTCAAAATATGACTCATCATTACTTCTAATTAAACAAAACTCAAGTGTTAAAATGCTCTAAAAAAGTTTGAATCTATCTTATTACATTTGTGTAACAACTTTGTGTTTTTACAAATATATTTAAATTTCATCTCTAATATAAGTGTTCTTAAAAAAGAAAATAGTATGACAAGTGTAGATTTGCCTTTTCGATTCCCTTATTTTCTTATATTAAATATAGATAAAAAAAATTTAGTAAAAAATATTGTCTCTTGAAAATAAGTTATTTAAATAAATTAAGAATATTTTACAGTATAGTAATTATTTTTTTGGTATAAATAATAAGTATTTAAAATTATATTTTGATTAATTCAATACAAATATTGTCAAATCTAATTTAAGATGAAGTTTTTTAACATAATTTTTTTTATTTTTAAATTTTAAATTCAAGATTTGATTAAATAATATGATATCTTTCTCGAATAAGTTGATTAATACAGCAATATGACCCTGCAATGATAATTCTCATTTCGAGTCAGCAGATAGTAGATGGATGGGCTTACATGTTTCATTGTATTGATGGAAAGCGGGAGTCAAATGCTCGCCCGAGTAAACCAAATATGACTCAAGTTTGGATCGAGACAACTAAAGCCAAGTAGGACTTGAGTTGGCTCAAGACATTGAATAGGTCTTGAATTCAAAGTCCAACATGAACGAAAAGTAAACCGTGTTTGGCACCACTGGAGAGTCAATCTGAGCACCCTTAGGGCCGTCGTACGCTTTGTGTGCTGGATTCTCCATATTTTACTTTTCATTTCATTTTCATTAATTTTAATTTGTTCTTTAATTAATTGCAAAATTTTCTACTATGATCACTTTAGTGTAAAATGCTATACCTATAAAAAAATGATATTAGCTATGATATCCATGTACCAAACATGTTGTATTTATGCATGAACCAAAAATTTCCGTGATTGGGATTTCAACTTTGTAATTTACTTGAAGACAAATATGGCTTTTATTAATTAAACTTGAGATAATCGACGATGTTAATTTTAATTTCATACTCGTTCAATGGTATATATAGTAAAGTTTTCAATAAGACAGTTTAATTGTTATAATCTCCATTCTCTAATTCAATGATTTCGAATTCAAATCATGATATAATAAAATATATATATAGTAAATTTATTAAACATACATAGGTCTTTATAAAACATTTTTTAGTAATAAAACTATGAATATTGTTTTGAAAGGGATGCATTTTTTACCGGTTGAACTATGATTTAGATGCAATTTTTATATTCTTAATTATTTTTCTAGACTAAAAAATTTAATTAATAATAGATATATTTTTAAGGCCCAAGAGGTGTTAATGTGATCTATCAGGATAGAAATCTAACAAAGAGACTAATCTGGAACGAAAAGAAAAGGAATGTGAAATGATTTTTTTTTTTGTCATCAATCGGTATCTGAATTTTATCCGATTAATTCGATTTGAATACTGTGAGATTCATTAAGGGATTGATTCTCTAAAATTTTTTTTTTTTTCATTTTTAGAATTTGAACTCGAGATTTCTGATTGAGCAGAATATGTGATATGATTAAAAGGCCTCATTTGTTATGAATTTATAGATTTTTAATGAATATTTGAGTAGCTGACTCAACTTGGCATTTTTTCATTTCAAACATTCAGATTTATTAATTTTATTTTACTTTAATTGTGACATTTTTAATGAGACATTCGATTTTCAATGATTAGACACAACTTTTTCCTAAATGCTAATAAATTTGTGAAAAGAATTCTCAGCAAGAGAGAGATTAAACGGAAATGATTACAGCGTAATCACCCGCCACTACCAAATTATATTTTGCGAAGATGGAGCATTTATGCATTAAAAAAATAATAGTAAAATTTTTAGTACTATTAAAAAATAAAATAATGAAAATATATACTCCGTATATACATGCATTTGCTTGCAGGAATTTTTTTTAAAATTTTGAGATTAATTGTTAAGGGTGTTAAATTATTTAATTAAGTTTTGGATTTAAATTTAAGAATAAAAAAAATTATATTAAAAGAATTTTTTTTAAAATTTAAATCTAATAATATTTAAACTGAATTAATCAAAATAATTTTGAATATTAATTGATATTAAAAAAAACAAAAAGAAAAGATTTTTCGGTTAATTGTTAGTTTGAACATGTGGTACGGGTAGACAGGACTTGGAATTCAAGAACTATTCAACTCGAAGTTGTCTCGAGCCGACACCGGGTCATGTTTGGCTGACCCGAGCGATCTCGCTTTACAACCATTTGCTTTAATTTTTTTTTTTTTTTATTTCTTATAGTTAATATACGACAGAAAAGCAAATCTAAGAGAAAACGATATATATTGTTGTTAAAAAAATAAAAGAAAAAGAATTTAAAAGCTTTGCTCAAACTGCAAATCAAATGCGAAATCGAGACCCAACATCTAATTGAACAGGTCATTAATGAATATTTAGTAAAATTATGTATTTATTATATTAATCAAGTAAATTAGTGAGAGTGGAAGGTAAAATACTTGGCACCACAAAGAGAAAGGTACAAAACCCTTTGGTCAAAATTACTTGTTTTGTACTTTTAATATAGTTTAAGCAATGTCAATCAGTAATTGATCTTCTTTAGGATTTTGGACTTTGATTTACTCAAATGTCTTGCCCCTTCTAAACCCATTTGTATCACTTGTTTGAAAATAAAAGTACCCTTGTTTATCATCAAACAGAAGAGTCAATATGCGTATGCCCATCATGCTTAGGTGCTTATGCGTGTACATAATATCAATTATTTTTCAATGATAATAATAATTTTCATATTGTATCAATTAATAAATTACGAACCCATATAGCATATTGACTATGTAAGCACATAAGATAAAGTTTTGAGTAAACTTGCATATTATTTGAACAAAAATCCTATATTACCGTAATAGCATAATATATGTTTTAAAAGGACAGTTTAGTGGTTATAACTCCTTTCTCTTAATCATTCTTAAAGAGACATTGAATATAGAAATCAAGGATCAACATCTAACTTTTGAAATAATAATCAAATTATCTTCTTATGAGATATACATGCTCTTAAATATATAAAATATACACGTCAAGCAATTTTCAAAATAAACATAAGAAAAATCAAATGCATCGTACTAGACACTCTCTGACCCAGTTGAGGAGGGGCAAGTTGTTATCTTCATTGGCAAGGTACGACAGAGTTGGCAAAAAATGTTCAATTTTTAATGAGCAAGCAACCTTCCTCACATGGTGATAATGATCTGCAAAATTTCGGTGAAGGTTGTGATTAGAGAAGGTGAATACTCATCCATTGCCCATTTGGAATCTAACACAGACAGTATGATAATAAAACTATATAATTGACTTTATATATGTACTTGTCTCCGTCGTGTTTTGAGAAACTTTTGATTTTGTAACATGGTACTACCTTAGATAATTCCTTTTTTTTTTGTTTGGATATAACAGGGATGTCACCATCATTTGAAAATTATCCACTACGAAGCAGAAGAGGAAAGAAAGAAAAAAAAATATATTGAAAAGTCGGCATGGACACGTATGTTTGATTGAACCCACTCGACAAGTCAGCTTCTTTAGGAAATTTCTATGCTTTTACTTGGCCTTCGCCTCTTTGAACAAAACATGTTGTTTTAATTTGACTTAATTTATTTTTATTTTATTTTATTTATAATATTTGAACTAAAATATTTTTTCATAAAAATACAAGGTTTATGAGAAACCTATATTTCTATAAAAATATTAAATTATCATTATATTAAAAATGTTTATTTAATACAAATTGAGTCTGCTCTCAAGTTTTCTAGATGTATACCTGAGGTTTGAGAAAGAGCAATACAATTCCTGCGATAAAAATGTTTGTGAACACATTAAAAGGGTTTGGCCGAGGAGGTCGGCAATATAATATGTTCAAAAGATGCTGATGCTCTGGTAATTTGAGGAAATCTCGTAATTTTTTAAAGATAATAGTGATGTCATAATTTAAATCATTTCCATAAGATTGTCCTTGGAATATTTTGAAATTCAAAATTTTAATTAGAAAAATTATGATTTACTCGAAATATTCTTATAGATATGCAGCAATGGAGAAAATTTTTTATATTTGCAAAAATTACAGTGTATGGCATATTTTAACCAAGTTAGCAGAAATTAATAATTCGCAGGTCTTTTTTTTATATTTTAAATATTTTTTTTAAAAAAAATATAATTGACGTAAGATTTTTCAGAAATACAAGGAATTTTGTTTTCGCGTGGTTGGCTGGTGCCAAGACGGTCTCCATAATCTCCTCTAGATAAGTCAATCATGGTTGATCAATTCCAAAGGACGCATCTCAGAAATGTGGGTCATAGTTCGAAATAAACAACAAGAAAATTATGCCAAAAACCAGAGAAAATACAAAACTGAAACATAAAAAATCATACAAAAAGAGTTTCTAGTTGATCATCCAATGACGGATACACACTTCTTTGTCATTTTCTTCCAACATCAGACGGCAATTCTCCCAATAATTTTTGCCATTTCATGATAAGAATTGAAAATATAATTAATGTTCAAAGGATATCCTTAAAATATCCCACCCCATATCTCTATTTATTAACTGTCTCAGTCCAAAAGAAATAAAAATAAATAAATAAAGTTTAATATGCTGATATCAATTAGTTCATTTAATAAAAACTTTTTAATTCTATAGCCCTAGAGAAGGGATGGAGAAGAAATTTTAATTCTTTGTCTTTTTTTTTTTCTTTTTTAATTTTTACAAAAGAGGGTATCATCCTATGGAGGGGATATGGTAAGAACTCGGGATGGGCTCCCTCAAGATAACTCAAGCAGTAGAGTTTTTCCACTTTCATTCACATTTTTTCGATTTTATCTCATTTGATTGTATTTTCTTCTATAAAAAAAAAAAAAATAAATCTCTAGACAGGCATTGCCTCAAGGGAGGGGATGAGAATTTGAATTCAAGACTTTGGGTTAGGAGAGGAATTTTTTTATATTAGTAGACTCAATGACCCTTTCCTAGAAATTTTAAAATTTAATTCTATTGGATCAAGATTAAAGAGATATCTGAATTGCGATTTAATGTAGTCTATACTTTAAATAAAAAAATAACTTCAACAAGGTGGTTTTATTTACCTACCCTAATATATGAGGTATCATTCACTTTGATTCGAAAATCTTATGATTTTTTTTTTTTTAAATAAGGAGATTTATGATTTTATTTATGAATAGAGCAATAGGGAGAAGTATTTTTTTTTCTAAAAAATGAAAAATGAAAAATATTTTTGTCCAAAAATATGTTTGACTTATCTTTTTTGTGTTATTTTTTTTGACTTATAAACTAAAGTGAGAAATAAGAATTTTAAATTTTAAGTGAAAAACTGTTTATCAATTTTAATTAAAAAAAAAACTCATTTTGTGGTAAAACAATTTATATTAGTTTTAATACTTGATAAAATTATAATAAAGGACAATTGGTAATTCATAAATAATATATAAAATAAATAGTTTTATAAATAATTCTAAAATCTTCATAAATCAAAAATAAATATTGTAAGTTATATATATTTTTAAAAATATTCATAAATATTTGAAATTCATATATTTTTAGGAAATAATTTCATAAATAAATTGTTTAGGTAGCAAACAACCCTGTGATACCCAATAAATTGCCGACCCCACGAACGCGTTTTATAAATGTTGTTGAAACATTCCTTTAAATTTAAACATAAGATTTTCTATATTTTGCAAATTTTAAAAAATCGAGTCAACCTTTCGGATTATTGAACTGACTGTAAATTTTTATTTTATTTAATTTTATTTATAACATTTTTTAATAAATTAAAATATAAAATTATTATCCGGGGTATATGAAGTGCCCGTTTGGTATGGCTTTTTTTGGATTTCTCTTCTCCCTATAAGGAGAAACAAAAATTAATAGTTTTTAAAATTAAGTTAAAAGTTATTTGATAAATTTATTTTAAAAACAAACTTATTTTATAATTTTTAAATAAAGTCAAAAGTAAAAAATTAAAAATTAAAAGTAAAAATTAAAAATTAAAGAAAAAAAAAGGATACGAGGGTAAATAAATTTATAATATGGACATATTTAAAATTTTATATTCCTTAAGTAAAGGTATAAACGAAATAAAAAAAAATAAAAAGTTAGATTTTAAAAATAAGAAAAAGCAAAAGCTCCTCCCAGAAGCTTTTACTTAAAAGATTTTGTTCATAAAAAAAAAAAAAAATCTTTTTTTAAGAGTTTCTAAAAAAACCCGTTTAGTGAGTTTTCTCCTTAAAATGAGAAAATAAGAAAAAAAAAAGCTTTACCAAATGAGCTAGAAGTTTTGTAAGTAAAAATAAAATTTATAGAAGAATTTAAATTATTATTATATTTATATCTTTTTGTAATAAAAAGTTTATTTTATCTCAATTGAATCCAATCTTTTTTTTTAAAGGGTCTTAATAAAGTCAATATGTTTGTAGTATTAGAATTAGTTTCATTAGAGATAATTTAAGTAGTAGAATTTTTTTTATTTTTATCTTTTCTTTATCGATTTGGTTTCACTTGATTGCATAATGTATATTTGAATATTGAAATAAGAAGTTTTATTATAAGTGCAAATTAATAATGATATATGAAAATTTGTTGCACTGGCTGCTCTTTTGGCTCTGGGGGATGAAGTGGACCAGCAAGTACAATTTGCAATTACTATTTCTTTTTTCATTTTATGGGTTTTGTTTGAAAATTTTCGATTTAAATCAATTATTTGTTTTTGTTTTATTCTGTTATATTATTATATTTTTATATAAAGTGAACTTTATTATAAAAAATACTAGATTTCATAATAAAAATCAGATTTCTCTATAAAAATAAAATTATTAATATATTTATATATTTTTTATTTAAAGAGCACAATTAAACTTAACCTCAATTTTCGCAAATGCCCCCACAAGTCTATTGCTATATAATATTGGTGATGGAGGACTTCTATTGCTTTATTTTTTTAATGATGAATTTGAAGTTTATTGATGTACCTTGTTGGGGGAGTCCTTATCTCGTGGGACTCAAAATTGTTTGTTTAGGTTAAAAGGCCAATTAATATGTACATAAATGAAGCTCAGTTTTGTGAAAAAAGAAAATTAAGAATGTTTTGATAATTTAATAATTAACTAAATAGTCAATAAAATCAAATAATATATTGAATAATTAATGAATTCTTATGGTCCTAATAATATTATTTTATCAAGATTTAACCGTAGTTATAGAATTGTTGATAATGCTTTTTCTATGCTTGAATATTTTTTTTTTTTTAAAAAAAATCACCTTCTATGGAAGTACTTTCTAAGAGTTGTCATTTAGGTGAAAAAAAAAATAATATTGTCTACGTTGGAATTGTATTATAATATCAACTCATCAAAGCCTTTTTTTGAGCTTTGTCTTGAGTACATTATTGACCGATAAAAATCTTTCATTGGCCTATAGTCATTTTGACAGTCATTGAAAACATATATATAATATATTTTTGCATTTTTTTTTGGGCAAATCAAGCACAAAACAAATCCCCTAAAGCATAAAATTAAGAATATTTCAATTTTTCTGCGGATCTACAAATTATACAAAATAACTATCATGGTCTCATTTTATGGAAAAAAAAATAAAAAAAATATATATGTACAAATAGAATAATAAAAAATGTTTCAAAAATATTTGTATGCAGAGTTATTGTTTCTTCTTTACCCTCAAACCCTCAACTAAAGAATTGAGTTCTTTTTTATTGTGGATTTTTTTTTTGGTATTCAGAGTTTTGTTCCGATTAATCCGGATCGATGTATTATCGGACTCTTTTTGGGGGTTCTCCCAACGTGATCTTTTTCATACCCATGGAGAGTCAAACTCGGTATTCGGAGTTTTGTTCCGATTAATCCGGATTGACGTATTATCGGACTCTTTTTGAGAGATCTCCCAATGTAATTTTTTTCGTACCCATGAGGAGTAGAACTCAATTCCCTTTCAACTGAGCCAACCAACGTTGACCGGCTTTCCACGCGCCAAGGAGCTCTTTTTATTTTTTGGCACTTGGCAAAAAAGCGAAAAAACAGGGGATGAAATTTTGAGTCGAGGATGAGAGAGAGAGAGAGAGAGAGGGAGAGAGAGAGAGTTTCTTCAGGTGCAAGTGAGAAAGGAATAGACCAAAGATTATATTACTTTGACGGTGATCATTTTACAGGCATTTAACACAATGTTGTTACTCTTTTAAGCCTTATTAGTTTTCTGAAATTTTTAAATGAGATAAGCCTAAGCAGTTCATCAAATAGAATCGAGGAAGAAAAGATAAAATTAAAAAAGCTCTACCGCTTGCTGTCTGTGAGCACCATCCGCGTTTTTATGCCTCTATGCCATCCCAGCAAAGGGTAATATTGATTTACTCATGACCTTTTTTTTTAATCTAATAAATAATTTTTAATAATTTTTTATATTTATTTATTGAAATTATTATAATTTTTTTTAAAATTATTTCTTCATTAATGTTAACAAAAAGATAAATAAAATATTACATTTATTGAGAAAACTAGAGAGCATCGATGCAACTGTGGCAATTCTAGATAACTTATAATTTTAAAAAATATATATATATATATATATATATATATATATATATATATATATATATATATATATAAGATATGCTTGAAGATGAGGTATTTGGCCAAACCAATTTTATATAGTTTATAAATTTTTAAAATTTATAAAATATTTTTGAATTTATAAACTTATATATATCTTATTCATGCACAATAAAACTTTTTAATCAAACCCCCTTTAAGTTCAAGTTAAGAATTTAGTTGCTTAAGCTGTATTAGGCCCGAAAGAATATCAAACCTAGGTTTTGTGCAAAAGCAAAATCCAATGTTTAGATAAGGAGAGTTAAGTCAAATTATGTGAATATTAATTTTAGACTTAAAAATATAAGAACCAAAGTTGAATCTATTAAGATATTGGATTCACCAAGTGAATTATTATTAAAATTAAAATTTATTTTTCATGATAAAAATTAACTGATATATTAATTATCAAATTATGACTACTTGTACAAAATTTAACATTTTATTCTCAACCTTTTATATCCTATCATGTATAAATTTATGTTATTCTTCTATTTAATTCTGAGAGACAAATCAAAATTATAATTTTTTTTAATAAATCATTAGAATTTAAAAATCATTTTGAATCTAATTAAATTTGATACGAGTCAAGTTAGATTCATAAGAGGCGAAACTCTGACAATGCCTATTTTCTCAGATGCAAAGTTGAGATATAATTTAAAAAATATCAATATGACAAAATCTAATCTAAAATCCAAAAGCTAGCAAGTTATACTTTAACCAAGATTTTAGATTTCTTTGACAAGTATAGTGATAGCAAGAGCACCTCATACTTTAACCCCCAAAAGTAAATCAACTTTTGATCTATTTGATAGCACTTTAGTTCTTAATCTGACAGCCAAGATTCTTGAAACACCTTGGGCAGATATTTTGGAAGTTCAAAATACCTTTATTAAAGGACATTTTAGGAAAGTGTCATGGTTGTACCCCTTTAATGGAAAAAACTTAGAAATGAAACCATCTTTCAGAAGATGTGAGAGCAAGATATATATGATCAACGGATAATCAGTATAGTAACATCAGATGTTAAAATACTTAATTAAATCTCGAGTTTAAAAATTAAAAATAAAAAATATTACGTTAGAAAAACCTCCTTCAAATAAGGTCTCGCAGACTTTCGAACTAGATTAATTAGAGTATGATTAAGGATATTGATCGAAAAAAAAAGGAAAATATAACTTTGTATCTTAAATTACTTGTTTGGAAAATCAATCAAATAATGCTACAAGTGCAAATATCAGATGCATTAGAAATCTAGTTTTACAATTCGATTTCATTAAAATTTAAAAACTTTCTTATGCTATGATATAAATATCAAAATTATGTTTGTGAGTACTAATACTAGAATCGATCATGATGACATTTTACCTTTTAAGCATCAATTTATTTATTTAATACAATTATTTCCCAACCACGAAAACTGATTGGTTCAAAATTTTATGGCTAAAGTCTGGAAAGAGGACCTAGTAACATTCACCAGCGCTATTGAACCGGTCTGGTCTGCAAAAAGTGTAAAACCCAGAAAAAAACCAATGAAAGTAAACCCGGTCCAGCGAGGTGAAAGGCATGTTCGAAGAAAGGTGAAGGTGTTGCGATACTTGGTGAGAAGCTAAGAAGTGTTCTGAGTCGGTAACTGACTAATTCCTAAACACGTTTATTGAGAAGCCCATTCAACCAGGGTAGGTATACCGGGCCCTTCCCTTTGAAAGTCCCCACAACCGAAAGAGCTTGCAGGGGTAAACCCTAAATTCTCTTTCCCGTAAAATATTCGATTTAATGTGTAGCATGCAGTTACTCCTTTAAAAATGTTTGTTTTGAATTTTTTTTTTATCGGTGATAAAATTATATTTTAATTAATCTGATCAGAATAACTTTGGGGTCCTTATTTAAGAAACGGTTCTTGTTATATAATTTTTTCTATTTTTAAATTTTAAATTTAAGATTTAATTAAAAAATTTAATACCAATTCTACTAAGTTGACTGTTCATTATTCTATTTGAGTAGTGGACAAAATAAAAAAAATAAGTGAGAAATTTTAAATTTATATTATGACAAAATTAAAACAAATTATCGATTTTTTTATCTCTATTATGGGGTACAGAAATTTGATTTATTTTTATTTTAAAAATAATTTTTTTAATTTTATCTTTATTTTTATAAATTAAATATAATATTTTTACCTCGAATTCATTCTTTGATTTTACGTATCTTTCAAGGAAGGTGTTTACTATTATCTCACAAGAAATAAAATAATAATTAAGAAATAGTCCGGTTCGTGTTATACGGCTTATACGGTCGTTGAATCGTTTAAAATTCCCGGATTAAAAACTCCAGATATTTACAACACACTCTACATTCAACTCCACGGAAACCTTCCCTACACCCCTTCCAATCCTTAGCCACGTCACCCAAAAGAAACACGGTTGCATTCCGTATCGTCAACACAACCCTAAACGCGTATAGGTAGATACACCTTAGATTTTCTTCAATTTAAAAAAAAAAATTGAAAAGGGAAATTAAAAAACGATAAAAGCAAGTGCTTACCCTTTCGGAAGCCTCATTGCATCCTATGCTTTCAAGTCAGAAGCCCCCCTCTGTCTGACTCTCCTCTCTGCCTCTTTAAAAAAACCTATCGTTCTAGTTAAACTCCTCGAAACTAAACTTTCCCTTCACCGGAAAACAAGAAGCTTTTCCTTTTCAAGGCTTATGGTGCTTTTATGGAAGCTGAGAGATAGAAGAGAGGGAAAGTGAACAGCTAGAGAGAGAGAGAGAGAGTTTTGGGGAACATTTTGGTGATAGATTTGGAAACATTGATTTGTAGAGAGAGAGGGAATGGGGTTAGGAGTTGCGAAGGTGATTTGGGTGATATTGGGGATTATTTTAGGGACGATGGCGATGAGGAGCTCCGGAGAAAAGAGAGTGCAGAACAGGAATGCGTACGCTGCGATGATGTACATGGGGACACCTAGGGACTACGAGTTCTACGTCGCGACACGTGTCATGATCAGATCTTTGGTCAGGCTCAAAGTCGAAGCCGATCTTGTCGTCATTGCTTCACAAGACGTCCCTCTTCGCTGGGTTCAGTCCATGTAAACTCTCTCTCTCTCTCTCTCCCCCCATTTCTTGCCGCTTCGTTTCTCTCTGCTTTTTCCCTTCTAAATTTTTTTGGTTGCTAACCTCCACTGAATCGGAAGGCGCAACTTAGAGAGTTGACCAACCGGTTTGGTTCTATTGCGGGACCCACAAACGGGGAGTGGGAAGAATATGTTGTTCTTGAGTCACAGGGTAAACTAGTGTCTTATGCAATAATGTCGTGCCACGTGAGATTGATAAGGTTTATTTATATCTTTCTCACGGTAATCATGGATATGACGTGGCATGTAATGATTGGTTTACCATAAGCGGGTTTTTTGGGCTGACCAGCTGTGGGACCCTCTAGTTGTGGGAAATGGGGCGTTGCAAACTAGGTTTCTTGCTTGGAGATGAACATCCACACAGACACGTACCAATTTCACGCCTCTTTGTTAGCGTCTGTACAACCTTTACTTTATATGCACGACTTAGATGTCTGAAAAAGAAACCCATCTCAATAAAACAAAATTAAAATCAAATTTATTAAGTGGGTCTTTTTTATTTTGTGTTTTTCAATGAGTGGCTTTGTTGTTGATCGATGGTTCATGAGTGAATCATCATCAATAATCTTCAAGGACAAATGGAGAATGAGAAATGGCCCCTTTTTGATGATAATCTAGCTATTTGTTGAGAGGGTTGTCATATTTAGTATCCCACATGGTGGTTTTGTGGCGTGGGGTCATAAATTGTTGACACTTGCAATTCAAAAAGAAGGGAAAATAAAAGACATGTCTTTTATACCTTTATTTATTCTTACCCATATAGTCTTTACCTATCATAATGTTTCCAAAACTGGTATTTTTGTGTTTTGCATTAACTGTTGAGTAGTGAATGAAACTTTAATTTTTCATTTTTTTTTTGTTGCAACGAGATTTAAACCCGGATCACAGTTGAGAGAGGGGAATGTAACCATTAGAGTGTCCCCTTGGGACGTGAAAGAAACTTTTATGATTATTACAATTTTTGCCCCAATTGATATTTGTTATGTTTTGCATTCTGTAAATGAATAAGGAGATTAGGTCAAGAATCAACGGTTAATGGGATGAACCTAAGAATGGGCTACTATTTGGTCGGTGAAGAATACTTTGTTGGCAATGTCCCAAATTTAGAATAAACAAAATGGATGAGCTTATGAGCCTAGCCATTTTCGGTATTTTTGATGGAATAATTTTGTATTAATAGCATAAAAATTCACGTGAGGTGCATGCCACCTGCATGTTACTTGGTTGAGTAATGATCCGTTGAATATGTCAATGATGCCTGCTTACCTTGGTTGAGTCGAATTTTTCAAAATTTTTACACCAAACATAGAAGGTATCCAATACAAAAATGCGAAATGACTTGGTGTTTAGCCTGTAAGACAGGTTGATTGTGGTTTTATATAAATTTCAAGTAAGTTGGACAGCTTCTTGTTTATTTAATTAAATAAAGCTGTCATGTGCTGTTGGAGTCTAGGGAGAGGCAAAGACTGAGATATGTAACCGGTTGTTGAGAGGAGAAAGCACGTGAGTAGTTTCTCTTACTTTCATCGAAGAGATTGTCCGCCAAGTCCTTTGTTGGGTTGGAAAGAGTAGTCCCCACCATGTCCTTCATTATTTAGACATAGTAAAAGATTTTTTTTTTTGGTTTTTATTGGAAGTATCATTTCCTCTTCACAGCTATTATATGTTTGCAATATTTAAAAAATGGGACTTTGTCCTAAAATGGTTTCTGATAAGACTTCTGTTCATTTGTCAAAATGGCTGATGATTATGTTCAATCCTCTTTGTGGTCAATATGACCGATGAAATTAAGGTTTTCTTGTCCAGAATGGAAAAAAAATAATAATAATGGAGTTTCTGGGTCAAACTTAAGTTTGTCATTGTTTGAGATATAGACAAATCCAATGATGGTGCTAATATCAAATCAAGAAAAAGGGATATTTTATTTATTTTTTATAGAAATATTTCTTTTCTAGTTATTTCTTTTCATTTTGCATTTGAAATTGCACTGACCTAACATATATAATTGAACTTAAATGTCAAACCTTGATAAGAAACATGCTAATCGTGTATTGATGTAGGCATGGTGCTAATGAATGAATATAATGTTCACTTGTTCCATGTAAGTCCAAATATTGTCTTGTCTATATTTAGATTGTGTGTACGTATAACCTGGTACCAATCCTTTGCTTGCGATGTCTGAATAAGCACTACATTATTTTGTCAAAAAATATCTTGACAAATTGTTTTACATCAAAATGATGATCTTGTTTTGTGTTTCAGGGAAGAAGATGGGGCCAGGGTAGTTAGTGTGGATAACATTGAAAATCCATACAAAAATCAGGCCAACTTTAATAGAAGATTCAAGTTAACCCTGAACAAACTTTATGCTTGGAAACTAGTGGACTATGATCGAGTGGTAATGCTCGACTCTGACAACATCTTCCTCCAGAAGGCTGATGAATTGTTCCAATGTGGCCAATTTTGTGCAGTCTTCATCAATCCATGCATCTTCCACACAGGCCTCTTTGTTTTGCAGGTACTACTGATAATTGCACTTCCTCCTCTAAAATGGAATAGTAGGTGATACAATGTAACTAGAAAATATCTTGTATGATCCATTGTAATCAATTATGGCAATTCCTTTAAGGATTCATGCACATATGAATGCTTTTACCTTGCAAATGATTTTGCCCAAAATTGTCATTTTGATATGTGGACTCTGGAATCTGTTTGCAGCCATCAATGGAAGTGTTTAATGACATGCTTCACGAGTTGCATGTTGGGAGATCAAATCCTGATGGTGCAGATCAAGGTTTCATGGTTAGCTATTTCTCTGACTTGCTTGACCAACCAATGTTCCACCCACCTGCAAATGGGACAAAACTTAATGGGCACTTCAGACTTCCTCTGGGCTACCAAATGGATGCTTCTTATTATTGTGTGTAACCAATCTATGCTTCCAAATCTATTTTACAATACTTTAAATTCACTTGTGCATGTTCCTGATTCTGTATTCACCTGATCAATGCCTCTCTGTTTGTATCCAGATCTTAAACTCAGATGGCACATACCCTGTGGACCAAACAGCGTGATGACATTTCCCAGCCAACCATGGTTGAAGCCATGGTATTGGTGGGCATGGCCTGTCTTGCCTTTGGGTCTCTCCTGGCATGAAAAACGTCGTCAAACTATTGGGTAACTCATGCTCCCTTGTTCTTGAATGGCTAATGGAGTGTTCACAACTCTCTTGAATTTTGATTAGTATACCGAGCAGAATCTTATGAGTTTTCTCCAACAGTATCTGATAAATCCTAAAATTAATCCAAAAAAAGTATTAAGTTTTCAGAGTATTTTTCCCCAAAACTTTTGCTTGACATGTACCACTGTTTTCCTTGAGCTGACCTTGATTTGCAAATTTGTTTCTCTTTTTCTGAACCTAATTGGAGAAGAACAGCTTGACCACAATCTATCCTTCATCATATCTCAATTGTGTGCTATTTGCTTGACATCTACCACTGTTTTCCTTGAGCTGACCTTGATTTGCAAATTTGTTTCTCTTTTTCTGAACCTAATTGGAGAAGAACAGCTTGACCACAATCTATCTTTCATCATATCTCAATTGTGTGCTGTAAATTTGTCTCCACAAAACTCAGTTTCTGATATGGGAAGTGAAATCTCTGACAGGTATGGAGATGAGATGCCTGTTGTGGCGATGCAAGCAATATTTTACCTTGGAATCCTGGCAATGACACGGTTGGCAAGACCTAATCTCTCTAAGCTATGCTACAAACGCCCAGACAAGGGTGTTTCCTTCTTACAAGTTGGCCTCAAAGCCATGGTCATGTGGTCCATACTTGCTTCCTACATTGTCCCGTTCTTCCTTATACCGCGCACGGTTCATCCATTAGTTGGCTGGACAATTTACTTGCTCGGAGCATTCTCTCTTTGCTCTATGGCAATAAATGCTTTCTTGCTTCCTATGCTTCCAGTTCTATTTCCGGGGATTGGCATTTTTGGGTCTCTTCTCGTGATGGCATTCCCTTGGTACTCGGATGGAATTATCAGAGCTTTGGTAGTGTTTGGCTACGCCTTCTGTTCTGCTCCGCTGTTGTGGATTTCTTTGGTGAAAGTCATGTCGAGTCTTCAAGTTTCACTTGAAAGGGAAGCTTTCTTGCCGAGGTTGGTTGAATCTACAGAGACTTCTGAGTTTAACAAGCTGTACTGAGAGAGACCACACGAAATTTTTGTTCAAGATGATGATTGATCTTTTCAGCCACTTTAACAGAAATGCAGAAAATGAAGACGGAATTGTTTAGGCAACATCTCCATAATATTGATTTCGAGATTGGGCTGCTTGTAGTTTTTACTCCTTGTGAATGGAGATGATTATTGTCTGCGCTGCTGCTGCCCCTTTCTTTTGTAACATTAATTTACACTTTGCTGAGTACACGGGGCTGCAGCTCCCAATTACTCTCAAAAAAAAAAGAAAAGAAAAAAAAAACCTCCTTCATGCTATATTATTCAGATGTTCATCACTGCCGTAAATTTGTTTCCACTTCTGCCACGAAGATGATCTTTGTCTTTGAGGGTTTATGGTATACCTTCGCTAGCAACGAAATACAACAAAAAAGGATGGCTTCCCCCCCCCCCCCCCGGGTTTTTTTTCCCCCTATAAATATGGATCATTAGTTTTTGTGATTCCTAGAAATTAGGAGGGAAACGTATAGGAAGACTGACTGGACTGGGCTTGGGGTGGGGGTTTTGTTTGAATACCTTGAGCACTTTCAGACAAAGTGGTCAGGATGGACCAAGTTGCACTGTAGCCCAGTCTATGGTTGGTGGTCTCACCTTTGTTGCTCTCAGTCCATGAATTAAAATATCCTTAGTGGGTCTGGTTAATGGGCCATTTGAATATTGGGCTCATATCCAAACCCAATGCATATTAAGAGAAAAAATGGAAAAATCCAAAAAACAGATCAGAAGAGACAAATGGTTTTCCGCTTTGGCGATGGGTTTGCTTGTTGTCGTGTAGAAGGAATTTTCAGCTTAAATTCTGGGTGAAATTAAGATTTTGGATTAAAAAATAAAATCATAATTAATTTTAAGGATTAAAAAAAAGAAAAAAAGCAATAGTTTTAATATTGAGGATGCACACTATATTTTAGATATTTTAGTGTGTAGAATAAAACTGTCACCATTTCAAAAATTCCACGTTCCTCTATAATCTTGGGAGGCGGAGAAAGAAAAGAGTGGAAGGGAGGAGAGAGACTACTATGACATTTTTTTTTTTTTTTTTTTTTTTATCATCGACATCTAAAATTATATTTTGATTAATTTGATTAGAGTATTTGTAAGAATTCTATTTAAGGAATTACTCTTTTAAGATAATTTTATTTATTTCCAAAATCGAGTCTAAAAATTAATTAAAAGATCTAATATCTCATCTCACTATATCAACTATACATTATTATTTGCTTTGGTATTTGCCATCATCTTGAATGCGAATGCTAAAATCAAAAGAATCATATGCAAGAAGAAGTATTTGAAATAAATAGGCATAACATAGCATAGCATAGTATGGTTGTATTAGGGTGGGCCTTTAAGAGAGCTCCTTTGCAATTCGAAACAGCTTGGCACTGTTCATCTTGAAGACGTGGAAATCAAATCAAGACCCTTGATCGACGATAGCCTGTCGTGGTACTTCCCGCGACCATGCTGTCAAATTCCGACCGCTGAGAGAACGCTACTCATTTTGTGGGTCCCATCAAAATTAACCCAAGCATCGTGCCCAAATCGGAGGCGGACCAAATTATTAGACCCACCCAGAGAGAGAGAGAGAGAGAGGCCACATAGCGCAGTAAATGTAAATATTTTTGTGCTATGTTTTGTTTGCTTCTTCCTTCTTCTCCGATCAAAACAGACCAGAAAGTATTTTCATATTCCCAACGTTCGGAAAACTACTTCAGAAAAAATTGCGGGGCCCAGTCCTAGGCAAGTAAGAGTGCAAAATACTAAAAAAGCCATGCTCGGACCATCATGTAATACCCTCCCCTCCCCCATCCCCCTACCACGGCCACACTACCTTTGCCCATCAACATCATGACCGTTTCACGTCTACAAGTACAGGGCCGCATAATTGGCAAATATTTTGAAATTCATCATATTCCGCAAATATATAAAATAGAGTTTTCGTAGATGTCAATATTATGAATTTGTTCATATAATAATTACCATTTTATTTTTTATCTTACATAAAATAATGATCATAATAAATTCATAAATATTAATATTTATAAAAATTATAAAATTCAATGATATATATATATATGTACGTGTGTATGAATATAATGTGAGCTTCTCAATTCAAAAACTTTTAATATAATTGAAATTTAATTTCTTTTTATTCAATAACTGTAAAACTCTTTTTTTTTTTTTACAAATTTTTTATTAAAATTTAAAATATTATAAATAAAAATAAAAATAAATTGAGATTTTTTGCACACTACTAAAATACTACAATTCAGATATATCTATACAAAGAAGAAATCATGCATGGGATGCCTCCACATATTTTGTCTAGTGCCTTCATCCCAGATATTGAAGGGCTTAATTTGAAAATTTGTAATTTCATAATTAACTTTTAAATTTGAACCAAAAATTTTCATTGTCGAATCGTTAGAATTTGAGCTCATAAGTATTTCTTCGACATGTGCATATGAGAAATAGCTTTCCTTATCGTCAAAGTTTAATTAAAGTGTTGGTTTTTTTTTCCTCTTCAGAGTGATTGTTATCGACTTATATGTTAATGTCAAATATCTCGAATTTAACCTATTTTTTCTCATTTCTCTGCAAAAGCCTCGAATGTCTTGTGAGCTTTTATTTCTTCAAATCATATTTTCTATAAAGCAAAAAAAAATGAATTTTAGTAAAAAAATATTGAAAACATTATTTTATTAATAATTTATTATATTAAGAATTTTATCTTATCCTTATTTTAAATCCTTCATAATGCTCAAATTTACAAACGACTCATGTCAAACCTCAAGTTATGTTTAAATTGATAATTTTTATACTAAGTTTTGATTTATTAAGATTTTGAGAGGAGTGTGATTTATAGCCCAAATGATTAAAGAGTAATTAATGATAATTTAATGAATAAAAATGTTAGATATTTTAATTAAATTTAAAATTTAAAATTTAAAATTAAAAAAATTATATGAAAGAGTTTTTTTTGAAATAGATTTAAAAATATTTGATTTGGGTTAATCGAAATTTGTATTAGGAAGTGTTTATAAAAAAATAAAAGGTCGACTGAAAGCCGAACTGGTTCCGTAAAAAATCAGGGCCGGCGATTGCTCGCGCTCTACTGTGGCCCCCATCCCCTGACACAACGGATACCCATTTTGAGGTACAGACATTCTGCTCCCTGAATCATCGATAGGAGTGAGCCGAAAGGCTGATACTTCTGCCAAAAACTCAAAAAGCCTCAACTCTTTCGGACCGCGTGCTCAGCGTGGTAGCCAGACTAACTTTAGCACCCGTGCTCTTCCATGTCTAATGTTCTTCTAATGCTCATCTCGGTGAATTTTATTTATTTAGATTTTTTTTTTACCCATTTCTTCACTGAGTAAATATTTTTCTAATTTTATTTTGGAGGTAAATCATTGTCAAACCCATAAATTCTAGTTTGTACTGTCAATGATTTGATTTGAAGGGCCGAAATTTCTTATTTTATTTTTCAATAGCCCTCTTTCCGGTTATTAAAAGAAAAAAAAGTTCTCAAAGTTTACTATAGACTAGATTTTATATATTTATCAAAGCATTACAAAAGCAAATATTACTCGTTACTGTAACAACAATTTTATTATTCTATTCTAAATTTTAAAATCGATTATTTAAAAGATAAATAATAAAAAAAAAAATTTGATTTAATTCATACATATTTTTTTAAATCACTCATTTTTATCTAAAATCATATTTTTAACTAAATTTATAATTATTATGTCTTTACGGATAATTTGTATTCAAATTTTCAGTGGTCTATCTTTACATTTTACTAAATTTTCTATGTTTAAATTTTGGATTTTTCTAGCAGGTGTGTTTTTAGATCTTTTTTGCACATATTCAAACCATAATAGACAGTATTCTCTCATCTTATCTATAATTGAACTAACTCTCAACTTATTACATATTTTTTCGTTTTTAATTCTATCTTTTGTAGTTTTGCCATACATTCATCTAAATATCATCATTTCAGTTACAACTAATTTATACTTTTGTTGTTTAATGACTCAATACTCAATGTCATACAATAACACAGATTTTACTACAGTTCAAATATTATTTATTAAATTTGCTAAAATTGAAAATGTACAAAAATATAGTAGTTTTGATGAGAAATACCCAAGATTATTTTTCTTTGAAAATTTAGTAAAAAATTAAAAAATCCAAATTAAAAGGATAAATAAGATTTGGATATTTATTAAAGATCCAACCGGGTGAGGGGGGATATATTCTTTTTGAGTAAATTGCATGTCCGGTCCTTAAAGTTTGCCTCAATTTCACAAATTAATATCTACAGTTAGGAATGTTATCTTGTGGTTTTCAAATTTCAAAATATGTAATAAGTTGGTCATTCCATCAATAACGGTGATAGTTTGGTCGTTAACTGATTACGTGTCATTATTTGACAATCAATGTTGCTATACAGACGCTGATGTGTCAGTATCAGGTCAGCTCATTCAATATCTCGTTATGCCATATCAGCAAGTGGGGGGTTTTATTTTTAAAAAAAAATCTATCTCTCTCTCTCTCTCTCTGAATAACCTAAAAACCCTTCCTGCCCACAGAAGGCTACTGGATCTGATCGTTACTTCGAGATCATCGGATGGAAGTAGATGGAAGAGCCTATCGAACAACTGCTTCCGATTGAAATTGCAGAGATTTGATCTCTCTTTGAGATCATTAGATCAATCGGATTTTTGAGATCTGATCCAGAATTTCGAGAAATTACAGAAGCATTTGACAAGATTTGATTCAATCCGCTTCCATCCGATTGAATCTGATCCAGATTCAATCCTCTTTCTCTCTCTTCTCTCCTCTCTTTCACTGATTTTTCGTGTCCTCTTGCGATCACGGAAGTAGAAGAAGAAGGCAAAGAAGAGGACGATGGCGGCCAAGACAAAAGTGCTACGATGACAGACATGAGGGTTGCAAAAATGGGCTTTGATTTTGGGGGTGTGGGGGAGTGCTAGAGAGGAGATGTTCACCGGGAAGGAAGCGAATGCAGTCGGAGATGGCAGCGGTGGAGGAGAAAGGTAGGATAGGAAAAAAGGTTGTTGATCGGGGGTAGGGATAGTTGTGAAGAATGGGACTTTGGGGTTCTGGGTTTGGAATGGTGGTGCAGGTGGAGATGGGGATGGGGGTTCGGTTGGGGGATTGGATTCGAAGGGTAAGAACGGTTCATGGGGGATCTAACGGCTGTGAGTGAATGAGATGGGGACGGGGGTTCGAAGCCCAAATGAGCCTCCCATGTCTCAAGTAAAGAGGGGACCTTTTAGTGAGGTTCTTTAACTTGAAAGGGAGTAGAAACACATTTCTATAGAATAGAAAATATCGGGCAATGGTATGGAGGAAGCGATATGCAATTATTATGAGTTTACAGATGACAAAACTCATGGAGGTTGAAAGTTGATAGCTTGGCCTTTTATGTTATAAGGAGGAGAAAGGAAGCCATCTATAGAGACCTTTTGCTGAGAAGGAAGCAATTGTGGCTCTAAAGGAGTGCAGGGAGATAAGGCTCCTGAACATGAATGTTTCTCTGTTCTCAATAGCTTTTTTTTTTTTTTTTTTTTATTTAGTCAAATAAATGTGATTGTATAGGTTAAGTTGCAGAAACCTGCTAGTCTCGTTGGCCATTTGAGTTAGATTTTTCTCATTTTATGATAATAAATTTTGGTTATAAAAAATATTCATGTGCAATCCGCATAAGGAAAACTTGAATCGGAGAAATGAACGTTCCTGACGTGAAAAAAAAAATTAAAATAACACATTTGGAAAAAAAATTTTCAAATCTAGCACCCACATGTTGTGTTTTGAAAACCCGACATGTATTGTTCACGTGAACATAGTCATGTCAGGTTTTCAAAACCCGACATGCACAGTACTATTCACATGAACAGTGTTATGTCGAGTCTTGAAAATTCGACATGTGTACTGTTCACGCATTCCTTATGTCGAGGTTTGAAAACTCGACATGTCACTATTCACGTGAATAGTATATATCAGGTTTTCAAAACTCGACATTTGGATGTTAGATTTGAATTTTTTTTTTTCAAATGTGTTATTTTATTTTATTTTTTATTATGTTTTTTTTTTATGTTAGAAGCGAGCATTACTCCCTTAAATTGTGCAAGATAGAGAGAAGAGTTTTTTTTTTTTTTTTTAAGTGAGAGAGAAGAGAGGGAAAGGGTGAGGGGAGGAGAGAGAGAGAGTATGTGTGTGTGTGTGTGTGTGAGAGAGAGAGAGAGAGAGAGAGAGAGAGAGAGAAAGGTGGAGGGAAGGAGAGAGAGTGTGGGAGTGAGTGTATGCAAAAGTGGTAGAGCCAGGTCAGCATTTTGCTAACGTGGCTGAGTGATGTGTTGAAGGTGCTGATTTGTTCTTGACACATCAGCGTCCGTATAACCACGTAGATTGTCATGTCATTACTTAACGGTCAGACTGTCATCGTCATTGACGGAAGAACCAACTTGTTATACTTTTGAAAGTTTGATAATCGTAAGATAATATTTTTAACTTCCAAAACTAATTTATGAAAATGAGATAAATTTTAAGGGCTAAACATATAATTTATTCTATCATTTTTTCTATTTTTCTATTTCTTTTTAAATCAAAAAGATAAGGAGGATAAACTAGTGTTTAGTGGGGGCGAGGAATATATGCGGCCAAAAACCTGCGCAGGCTATAAAGTCAAATTATAGCCATGAGCTTCTTCTCCTTGTCCCTATGTTATCTGCCAAAAAATTCGACCGTTGGAATGGAGGGATCACATTCCTCTCTCTCTTGCTAACACATATATAAGTACATTCCCATCCTTCAAACTAGAAGCCTCTCTCTCTCTCTCTGAGCACATTCTAAATGCTATCATAATGGCTAGTTTACTGATCTCAGTTTCCCTCTGCATCACATTCTTCCAGCTATATATCTCATTAACACACAAGATACTAGCCCTAAGCTCTCAAGACTACTATGGTCTTTCGGTACTCATTTCTAATTCAACCAACTCAACCAATTCAACTACTACTACTACTACCACTCCAGATAATTACAACACACTCTACATTCCACTCCACGAAGACCTTCCATACACCCCTTCCAATCCTCAGCCACGTCACCCAAAAAAAACACAGTTGCATTCCGTATCGTCAACACAACCCTAAACGCGTACAGATAAATACACATTAGATTTTCTTCAATTTAAAAAAAAGAAAAAATTGAAAAGGGAAATTAAAAAACGATAAAAGCAAGTGCTTACCCTTTCGGAAGCCTCATTGCATCCTATGCTTTCAAGTCAGAAGCCCCCCTCTGTCTGACTCTCCTCTCTGCCTCTTTAAAAAAACCTATCGTTCTAGTTATACTCCCCGAAACTAAACTTTCCCTTTACCGGAAAACAAGAAGCTTTTCCTTTTCAAGGCTTATGGTGCTTTTATGGAAGCTGAGAGATAGAAGAGAGGGAAAGTGAACAGCTAGAGAGAGAGAGTGTGTGTTTTGGGGAACATTTTGGTGATAGATTTGGAAACATTGATTTGTAGAGAGAGAGGGAATGGGGTTAGGAGTTGCGAAGGTGATTTGGGTGATATTGGGGATTATATTAGGGACGATGGCGATGACGAGCTCCGGAGAAAAGAGAGTGCAGAACAGGAATGCGTACGCTGCGATGATGTACATGGGGACACCTAGGGACTAAGAGTCTACGTCGCGACACGTGTCATGATCAGATCTTTGGCCAGGCTCAAAGTCGAAGCCGATCTCGTCGTCATTGCTTCACAAGACGTCCCTCTTCGCTGGGTTCAGTCCATGTAAAAACTCTCTCTCTCTCTCTCTCCCCCCATTTCTTGCCGCTTCGTTTCTCTCTGCTTTTTCCCTTCTAAATTTTTTTGGTTGCTAACCTGCACCGAATCGGAAGGCGCAACTTAGAGAGTTGACCCACCCGTTTAGTTCTATTGCGGGACCCACAAACGGGGAGTGGGAAGAATATGCTGTTATTGAGTCGCAGGGTAAACTGGTGTCTTATGCAATAATGTCGTGCCACGTGAGATTGATAAGGTTTATTTATATCAATCTCACGGTAATCGTGGATATGACGTGGCATGTAAGGGTTGGTTTACCATAAGCTAGTTTTTTGGGCTGACCACCTGTGGGACCCTCTAGTTGTGGGAAATGGGGCGTTTCAAACTAGGTTTCTTGCTTGGAGATGAACATCCACACAGACACGTACCAATTTCACGCCTCTTTGTTAGCATCTGTACAACCTCTTCTTTCTATGCACGACTTAGATGTCTGAAAAAGAAACCCATCTCAATAAAACAAAATTAAAATCAAATTTATTAACTGGGTCTTTTTTTATTTTGTGTTTTTCAATGAGTGGCTTTGTTGTTGATCGATGGCTCATGAGTGAATCATCATCAATAATCTTCAAGGACAAATGGAGAATGAGAAATGGCCCCTTTTTTATGATAATCTAGCTATTTGTTGAGAGGGTTGTCATATTTAGTATCCCACATGGTGGTTTTGTGGCGTGGGGTCATAAATTGTTGACACTTGCAATTCAAAAAGAAGGGAAAAAAAAAAGACATGTCTTTTATACCTTTATTTATTCTTACCCATATATAGTCTTTACCTATCATAATGTTTCCAAAACTGGTATTTTTGTGTTTTGCATTAACTGTTGAGTAGTGAATGAAACTTTAATTTTTCTTTTTTTTTGGTTGCAACAAGATTTAAACCCGGAACACAGTTGGGAGAGGGGGGGAATGTGATCGTTAGAGTGTCCGGACGTGAAAGATATGATTATTACAACTTTTACCCCAATTGATATTTGTTATGTTTTGCATTCTGTAAATGAATAAGGAGATTAGGTCAAGAATCAACGGTTAATGGGATGAACCCAAGAATGGGCTACTATTTGGTTGGTGAAGAATACTATGTTGGCAATGTCCCAAAAAAAAAAAAAAAAAATAATAATAAAAAAAAAAAAATTTTTTTTTTTTTTATTAAAAAATTTTTTATAAAAAAAAAAAAAATTCACGTGAGGTGCATGCCACCTGCATGTTACTTGGTTGAGTAATGATCCGTTGAATATGTCAATGATGCCTGCCTACCTTGGTTGAGTCGAATTTTTCAAAATTTTTACACCAAACATAGAAGGTATCCAATACATAAATGCGAAATGGATTGGTGTTTAGCCTGTAAGACAGGTTGATTTTGGTTTTATATAAATTTCAAGTAAGTTGGACAGCTTCTTGTTTATTTAATTAAATAAAGCTGTCATGTGCTGTTGGAGTCTAGGGAGAGGCAAAGACTGAGATATGTAACCGGTTGTTGAGAGGAGAAAGCACGTGAGTAGTTTCTCTTACTTTCATCGAAGAGATTGTCCGCCAAGTCCTTTGTTGGGTTGGAAAGAGTAGTCCCCACCATGTCCTTCATTATTTACACATAGTAAAAGTTTTTTTTTTTTTTTTGGTTTTTATTGGAAGTATCATTTCCTCTTCACAACTATCATATGTTTGCAATATTTAAAAAATGGGACTTTGTCCTAAAATGGTTTCTGATAAGACTTCTGTTCATTTGTCAAAATGGCTGATGATTATGTTCAATCCTCTCTGTGGTCAATATAACCGATGAAATTATGGTTTTCTTGTCCGGAATGAAAAAATAATAATAATAATAGTGGAGTTTCTGGGTCAAACATAAGTTTGTCATTGTTTGAGATGTAGACAAATCCAATGATGGTGCTAATATCAAATCAAGAAAAAGGGATATTTTATTTATTTTTTTATAGAAAAATTACTTTTCTAGTTATCTGTTGTCATTTTGCACTTGAAATTGCATTGACCTAACATATATAATTGAACTTAAATGTCAAACCTAAATAAGAAATATGCTAATCGTGTATTGATGTAGGCATGGTGCTAATGAATGAATATAATGTTCACTTGTTCTATGTAAGTCCAAATATATTGTCTTGTCTATATTTAGATTGTGTTTACGTATAACCTGGTACCAATCCTTTGCTTGCGATGTATGAATAAGCACTACATTATTTTGTCAAAAAATATCTTGACAAATTGTTTTACATCAAAATGATGATCTTGTTTTGTGTTTCAGGGAAGAAGATGGGGCCAGGGTAGTTAGTGTGGATAACATTGAAAATCCATACAAAAATCAGGCCAACTTTAATAAAAGATTCAAGTTAACCCTGAACAAACTTTATGCTTGGAAACTAGTGGACTATGATCGAGTGGTAATGCTCGACTCTGACAACATCTTCCTCCAGAAGGCTGATGAATTGTTCCAATGTGGCCAATTTTGTGCAGTCTTCATCAATCCATGTATCTTCCACACTGGCCTCTTTGTTTTGCAGGTACTACTGATCATTGCACTTCCTCCTCTAAAATTGAATAGTATGTGATACAATGTAACTAGAAAATATCTTGTATGATCCATTGTAATCAATTATGACAATTCCTTTAAGGATTCATGCACATAAGAATGCTCTTGCAAATGATTTTACCCAAAATTGTCAGTTTGATATGTGGACTCTGGAATCTGTTTGCAGCCATCAATGGAAGTGTTAAATGACATGCTTCACGAGTTGCACGTTGGGAGATCAAATCCTGATGGTGCAGATCAAGGTTTCATGGTTAGCTATTTCTCTGACTTGCTTGACCGACCAATGTTCCACCCTCCTGCAAATGGGACAAAACTTAATGGGCCCTTCAGACTTCCTTTGGGCTACCAAATGGATGCTTCTTATTATTGTGTGTAACCAATCTATACTTCCAAGTCTATTTTACTATACTTTAAATTCACTTTTGCATGTTCCTGATTCTGTATTCACCTGATCAATACCTCTCTGTGTGTATCCAGATCTTAAACTCAGATGGCACATACCCTGTGGACCAAACAGCGTGATGACATTTCCCAGCCAACCATGGTTGAAGCCATGGTATTGGTGGGCATGGCCTGTCCTGCCTTTGGGTCTCTCCTGGCATGAAAAGCGTCGTCAAACTATTGGGTAACTCATGCTCCCTTGTTCTTGAATGACTAATGGAGTGTTCACAACTCTCTTGAATTTTGATTAGTATACGGAGCAGAATCTTATGAGTTTTCTCCAACAGTATTTGATAAATCCTAAAATTAGTGCAAAAAAAGTAGAAGTTTTCGGAGTATTTTTCTCCAAAACTTTTGCTTGACATCTACCACTGTTATCCTTGAGCTGACCTTGATTTGCAAATTTGTTACAACCTCTTGTTCTGAACTTAATTGGAGAAGAACAGCTTGACCACAATCTATCCTTCATCATGTCTCAATTGTGTGTTATAAATTTGTCTCCACAAAAGTCATAGTTTCTGATATGGGAAGTGAAATCTCTGACAGGTATGGAGATGAGATGCCTGTTGGGGCGATGCAAGCAATAATATACCTTGGAATCCTGGCAATGACACGGTTGGCAAGACCTAATCTCTCTAAGCTATGCTACAAACGCCCAGACAAGGGTGTTTCCTTCTTACAAGTTGGCCTCAAAGCCATGTTCATGTGGTGCATACTTGCCTCCTACATTGTCCCGGTCTTCCTTATACCACGCACGGTTCATCCACTAGTTGGTTGGACAATTTACTTGCTCGGAGCGTTCTCTCTTTGCTCAATAGCAATAAATGCTTTCTTGCTTCCTATGCTTCCTGTTCTATTTCCAGGGATTGGCATTTTTGGGTCCCTTCTAGTGATGGCATTCCCTTGGTACTCGGATGGAATTATCAGAGCTTTGGCAGTGTTTGGCTACGCCTTCTGTTCTGCTCCGCTGTTGTGGATTTCTTTGGTGAAAGTCACGTCGAGTCTTCACGTTTCACTTGAAAGGGAAGCTTTCTTGCCGAGGTTGGTTGAATCTACAGAGACTTCTGAGTTTAACAAGCTATACTGAGAGAGACCACACGAAATTTTTGTTCAAGATGTTGATTGATCTTTTCAGCCACTTTAAACAGAAATGCAGAAAATGAAGACGGAATTGTTTAGGCAACATCTCCATGATATTGATTCCGAGATTGGGCTGCTTATAGTTTTTACTCGTGAATGGAGATGATTATTGTCTGCGCCGCTGCTGCCCCATGTTTTTGTAACATTAATTTACACTTTACTTGGTACACGGGGCTGCAGCTCCCAATTACTTTCAAAAAAAAAAACCCTCATGCCATATTATTCAGATGTTCATCACTGCCGTAAATTTGTTTCCGCCTCATCTTCTTCCACGAAGATGATCTCTGTCTTTGAGGGTTTATGGTATACCTTAGCTAGCAAAGAAATACCATGGAAAAGGATGGCTTTTATTTTTTATTTTTCCCTCTCTTTCCAATAAATTTCGTTCATTAGTTTTTGTGATTCCTAGAAATTAGGAGGGAAACGCATGTAAGACTGACAGGAATGGGCTTGGGGGTGGGGGTTTTGTTTGAATACCTTAAGCGCTATGAGACAGAGTCAGGATGGACCAAGTTGCGCTGTAGCCTGGTTTATAGTTGGTGGTCTCACCTTTGTTGCTCAAAGCCCTTGAATTCAAATCTCCATAGTGGGTCCGGTTAATGGGCCATTTGAATATTGGGCTCATATCCAAACCCAATGCATCTTAACCAAAAAAAAAGGGGGAAAATCCAAAAACAGATCAGCAGAGATAAATGGTTTTTGGCTTTGGCGAAGGGTTTGATTTTTGTCGTCTAGAAGAAGTTTTCAGCTTAAATTGTGGGTGAAAGTAAGATTTTGGATGGAAAAAAAATAATTAATTTTAAAGATTAAAAGTAAGAAAAAAGCAATAGTTTTAATATTGAGGATGCACACTATATTTAAGACATTTGAGTGTGTAGAATAAAACTGTCACCATTTCAAAACTTCCACCCTCCTTTGTAATCTTGGGAGGCGGAGAAAGAAGAGAGTAAAGAGAAGGGAAAAGAGAGACTATCTTGGTATTTTTTTTTCTACCATCAATATTTAGAATCATATTCTGATTAATCTAATTCATATATTTATAAGAATTCTATTTATAAAACGTCTTTCTAATATAATTTTTTTTTTCAAAATCAAATTTAAAATTTGATTAAAAATTATAACACATCATTCCATTACACCCGATATGCATTGTTATTACTTTGGTATTTGTCATCATCTTGAATACGAATGCTAAAATCAAAAGAATCATATGCAAGAAGAAGCACTTGAGATAAATAGGCATAGCATGGCATAGGATGGTTTGTATTGGGTGGGCCCTTGAGAGAGCTCTTTTATAATTCGAAACAGCTTGGCACCGTTCATCTTGAAGACGCGGAAATCAAACCAAGACCCTTGATTGACGATGGCCTGTCGGGGTACTTCCCTGCCCGCGATCATGCTGTCAAATTCCGACCGATGAGAGAACGCTACTCATCTCGTGGGTCCCATCATAATTAACCCAATCATCGTGCCCAAATCAAAGGCGGACCAAATCATTAGACCCACCCAGAGAGAGAGAGAGGCCACAACCACATGGTGCCGTAAATGTAAATATTTTTGTGTTATGTTTTGTTTTCTTCTTCCTTCCTCTCCGATCAAAACAGACAAGAAAGTATTTTCATATTCCCAACGTTCGGAAAACTACTTTAGAAAAATTGCGGGGCCCAGCATTAGGCAATTAGAGTGCAAAATACTATAAAAGCCATGCACCGACCATCATGTACTGTACTACCCTCCCTCCCCATCACCCATCACCCATCACCCATCCCCCCCACCACTCCCACCTTTGCTTATCATGGCCGTTTCATGTCCGCAAGTACAGGGCACTATAACTGGCAAATATTTTGAAAATCATCTTATTCCGTAAATATATATTCGTAGATATCAATATAATGAATTTGTCGTATAATAATCACCATTTTATTTTTTTTATTTCACATAAAATAATGATCGAAATAAATTCATAAATATTACTATTTATAAAAATTTTAAAATTCAATGATATATATACATGTACGTGTGTGTGTGTGTGTGTAATGTGAGCTTCTCAATTCAAAACCTTTTAATATAATTGAAATTTAAAATCTTTTTATTCGATATTTGTAAAACTCTTTTTTTGCAAATTTTTTGTTTAAATTAAAAATATTATAAATAAAAATAAAAATAAATTGAGATTTTTCACACCCCGCTAAAATACTACAATTCGGATATATCTACACGAAGAAGCAATCATGCATTGGATGCCTCCACACATTTTGTCTAGTGCCTCCTTCATCCATGATATTGATGGGCCTAATTTGAAAATTTGTAATTTCATAATTAACTTTTAAATTTGAACCAAAAATTTTCATTGTCTAATCGTTAGAGTTTGAGGTCATAAGTATCGAAATTCGTATGGAAATAGTTTAAAAAATTTAAAATAATTTTAAAATAATGCAAGATAGAAAAAAATTCTATTTTTAACACCCACATGTCAGGTTTTCAA
The DNA here is from genome assembly GCA_037126225.1 of Dillenia turbinata. NCBI lineage: Eukaryota > Viridiplantae > Streptophyta > Magnoliopsida > Dilleniales > Dilleniaceae > Dillenia > Dillenia turbinata. The sequence continues at coordinate 20,179,736 of JBAMMX010000008.1, read as the reverse complement.
AACTCGACATGCACTGTTCACGTGAATAATACATGTTGAGTTTTAAAAATCCAATATGAACGACATTGTTAATCTATTTCTAGTGTTGGGTTTTAAAAACCCAATATGACACTTTTTACATGAACAATGCATGTCGGGTTTTCAAAATCCGATATGTGGGTGTTAGAAATGGAATTTCTTTTCGTTTAGTATTGTTTTAATTTTTTTTTTTATTTTTAATGTTATATCCGTACATTTCTCCGTAAGTATCTCTTCAACATGTGCATATGAGAAATAGCTTTCCTTATCGTTGAAGTTTAATTAAAGTGCCGGATTTTTTTTTTCTTGCAGTGATTGTCATCGACTCATATGTTAATGTCAAATATCTCAAATTTAACCTATTTTTTCTCATTTCTCTGCAAAAGCCTCGAATGTCTTGTGAGCTTTTATTTCTTCAAATAATATTTTCTATAAAGCACAAATTTTTGAAAACAAAAATTAAATTTTAGTATAAAAAAAATATTGAAAATATTATTTTATTTTTTAATAATTTTTTATACTAAAAATTTTATCTTAACCTTATTTTAAATCCTTCCATTATGCTCAAATTTACAAACAACTCATGTCAAGCCTCAAGTTATGTTTCAATTGATTATTTTTGTTACAAGTCTTGAGTTATTAAGATTTTGGGGAGTGTGATTTATAGTCTAAAAATTAAAGAGTAATTAATGATAGCTTAATTATTAAAAGCATTAGATTTTTTAATTAAATTTTAAAATTTAAATTTAAAAATAAAAAATATTATATTGAGAAGGTTTTTTTAAATTAAATTAAGTAATGTTAGGTTAGAATTAATTAAAATATGATTATATAAAAAATAAATAAATAAAATAAAGGGTAAACTGAAAGCCGGACTGGTTCCGTAAAAAATCAGGGCCGGCGATTGCTCGCGCTCTGCTGTGGCCCCATCCCCTGACACAAGGGATACCCATTTTGAGGTACAGACATTCTGCTCCCTGAATTATCGATAAGAGTGAGCCGAAAGGCTGATACTTCTGCCAAAAACTCAAAAAGCCTCAACTCTTTCTGACCGCGCGCCCAGCGTGGTAGCCAGACTACCTTTAGCACCTCATGCTCTTCCATGCCTAATGTTCTTCTAATGCTCATCTCGGTGAATTTTATTTATTTAGATTTTTTTTTACCCATTTCTTCACTGAGTAAATATTTTTATAATTTTATTTTGTAGGTTAATCTTTGTCAAACCCATAAAATCTAGTTTGTACAGTCAATGATTTGATTTGAAGGGCTGAAATTTCTTATTTCATTATTCAGTAGCCCTCTTTCAAATTATTAAAAGAAAAAAAAGCTCTCAAAGTTTAGTATAGACTAGATTTTATATATTTCCCAAGGCATTAAATTTGCTAAAATTGAAAAGGTACAACAATATAGTAATTTCGATGAGAAATACCCAAGATTATTTTTCTTTGAAAATTTAGTAAAAAATAAAAAAAATCCAAATTAAAAGGATAAATAAGATTCGGATATTTATTAAAGATCCAACTGGGTGGGGGGGGGGATATATCTTTTTTCTATATTTCTATTTCTTTTTAATTCAAAAAGATAAGGAGGATAAACTAGTGTTTAGTGGGGGCGAGGAATATATGCGGCCAAAACCCTGCGCAGGCTATAAAGTCAAATTATAGCCATGAGCTTCTTCTCCTTGTCCCTATGTTATCTGCCAAAAAATTGGACCGTTGGAATGGAGGGATCACATTCCTCTCTCTCTTGCTAACACATATATAAGTACATTCCCATCCTCCAAACTAGAAGACTCTCTCTCTCTCTCTCTCTCTCTCTCTCTCAGCACATTCTAAATGCTATCATAATGGCTAGTTTACTGATCTCAGTTTCCCTCTGCATCACGTTCTTCCAGCTATATATCTCATTAACACACAAGATACTAGCCCTAAGCTCTCAAGACTACTATGGTCCCTCGGTACTCATTTCTAATTCAACCAACTCAACTACTACTACTACTACTAGTAAGCACCACCGCAAATGGGTTGGACCCATCGGCCACCGTGTCATCACCGTCGACGCTCGCGGCTCCGGTGACTTCCTCTCCGTTCAAGCAGCCGTTGATTCTATACCTGACAACAACAGACAAAATGTTCTAATCCACATCAGTGCTGGATGCTACGTGTTAGTCTTTTTTCCCCCCTCTTATTTCAATTGATTTGACTTTGCTATAATTTCGTGACTAATTAAATGAGAAGTTGATTTTTCTCTGCAGCTATTCATGAGTCCAACTATTATAGAACAACTCAGTTCGTCGCTTATTTTATCATTAAAAATTATTTTTTTTTGAATGGCTTCGATGCATTCTCTCTCTCTCTCTCTCTCTGTGTTTAAAAGACTTATATGTTGTTTTGGTTGGTATGGGGTGATGTAGAGAGAAGGTGGTGGTACCAGCATCAAAACCATATATCACATTTCAAGGAGAGGGAAGAGATGCGACGGTTTTAGAATGGCATGATAGAGCAGGTGATAGAGGGCCTAATGGACAACAACTTAGAACTTACAAGACAGCTTCTGTCATTGTCTTTGCTAATTACTTCTCAGCAAGAAACATAAGCTTCAAGGTACTTACTTATACTATAACCCAATTCCCATCTCTCTCTCTCTCTCTCATGTAAATAATATGTGAGTGAAAATGGCAGAACACGGCACCAGCGCCAATGCCGGGAATGCAAGGATGGCAAGCGGCGGCATTTAGGATATCAGGCGACAAGGCTTACTTGTCAGGGTGTGGATTCTATGGAGCTCAAGACACACTGTGTGACGACGCTGGTCGACATTACTTCAAGGAGTGTTACATTGAGGGCTCTATTGACTTCATTTTTGGCAATGGTCGCTCTTTTTACAAAGTAAAAATTTATCAAACTCACCCCATTCTTCCCCTCCATCACTTTATATGGGTTAGAAAGGCATAATTAATTTTTTCTTCAAAAAAAAAAAAAAAAATCATGCAGTTTACTGTTTGGCCACTTTCCCTCAGTTAGTCTGTGTCCGTGATGTCTGACGCATGAAGAACAATGACTTTTCCACACAAGTCATGGTTCATTTCACGTGGTGCCTCTAAAGTAAACAGTTACCTCTGTAACGTTTGAATTTTTTCACCACATTAATCCTTATCTCACACACACACGCACGGATATATACTTTTCCAATGTTCCTATTCGTAGGTGATCATTGCTGAGAAAGCTAGCCCTCCCTATTTTATAGCACTCTCCTATTTTTCTGATGGGGCTAGAGGGTCGCATGATGGGGAGGGGAAATATTCCATTCGGGGAGGGAATACATCGAAGGGTCAGAGTAAGAAACCCAGAATCACCCAATCAAATGACCGCCGGTCTATAACACCATTTATATATATTGTTTTGGTTACATACAACACCATGTATATCAAGCTTCCTTTAGTATTTAATTGAACGGTTAATGGCGTGACAGGATTGCGAACTTCACTCAATAGCAACAAGGTTCGGTTCTATCGCAGCCCAAGATAGGAACTCACCTTATGAGAAGACTGGTTTTGCATTCGTGGGCTGCAGGGTAACTGGTTCAGGCCCAATCTATGTGGGCCGGGCTATGGGCCAGTACTCGAGGATTGTCTTCTCCCATACATACTTTGATGACATTGTTGCACATGGTGGTTGGGATGACTGGGATCACGCAAGCAACAAGAACAAGTAAGAAAACCTCCAATGACTCCTCAAGCTATTAAAATTCCAATGCCCTATAACTAACGAGTGTTTTTTGCCGAATGCAGGACAGCGTTTTTTGGAGTGTACAAGTGCTGGGGCCCTGGAGCAGCTGCAGTGCGAGGTGTGTCATGGGCACGGGAGCTCAACTACGAGACCGCACATCCTTTCCTTGTAAAGAGTTTCGTCAATGGAAGGCACTGGATTGCACCCGAGGATGCCTAGCTGCCCAGGGAATTTCATGCCTTACAAGACTTGGCAAATTCATTATTCTTTCATTCAATTCATTCCACGAAATAATAATGTAGCTATCAAGTTGTTCATTCATTTAATTTGATCAATTCTTCTGAACATGCGTTGTAAAATAAATTATTCTAGTCACAACTGACCTACAAAAACTAGATCTAGGCGCTATTTAACTTCTTCCCAATAATATAATTTGATTAATTCTAACCGTTGACACTAATTTTACATACATGTCATCCATTTGGGACCCATAAATGATTAAAAAAAAAAAAAAAAAAAAAAAAAAAAAAAAAAAAAAAAAAAAAAAAAAAAAAAAAAAAAAAAAAAAAAAAAAAAAAAAAAAAAAAAAAAAAAAAAAAAAAAAAAAAAAAAAAAAAAAAAAAAAAAAAAAAAAAAAAAAAAAAAAAAAAAAAAAAAAAAAAAGTTGGTTTTTGTTGTTTTGTTTTTTTTTTTTTTTTTTTTTTTGTGTGTTTTTTTTTTTTGGAAAGAAAAAAAAAAAAAAAAAAAAAAAAAAAAAAATTTTTTTTGAAAAAAAAAAAAAAAAAAATTTTTATATTTTAAAAAAAAAAAAAAAAAAAAAAAATTTTTTTTTTTTTTTTTTTTTTTTTTTTTTTTTTTTTTTTTTTTTTTTTAAAAAAAAAAAAAAAAAAAAAAAAAAAAAAAAAAAAAAAAAAAAAAAAAAAAAAAAAAAAATTTTTTATTTTTTTTTTTTTTTTTTTTTTTTTTTTTTTTTTTTTTTTTTTTTTTTTTTTTTTTTTTTTTTTTTTTTTTTTTTTTTTTTTTTTTTTTTTTTTTTTTTTTTTTTTTTTTTTTTTTTTTTTTTTTTTTTTTTTTTTTTTTTTTTTTTTTTTTTTTTTATTTTTTTTTTAAAAAATACCTGAGGATAGGAGTACTGAGTTTAAGGAACATTCACCAATATCCGAGGGCATTTGAGACCAGCCAAATGTCCAAGAACATTCATCAATATGCCCGTGTGAAAAAAAGGGGGAGAGGGGTGTAAAGGAGAACAGAAACCCCGAGGATAGGAGTACTGAGGTGAGGTAAGCCAAAGCCCAGAAAAAAAAAAAAAAAAAAAGAACCGAGGGCATTTGAGACCGCCCAATGTCATCCAATATGACCCCCCCTTTTTTTTTGTGGGGGGGGGGGGGGGAGGAAAATAGAAACCCCAACGAGGAATCTGAAAATTGCTTTCATTCTGCAGTATAAAATTATAGAAAAAGAACATCCACAAGCTTAATTTCTAAGGAAGCCACTTACATGAATATTGAAAATGAACTTGATGACTTAAATATCAAGGAAACAACACAAGGAATCTGAAAATAGGTTTAACTCTGCATTATAAAATTATAGAAAAAGAATATCCACAAGTTTAATTTCTATGGAAGCCACTTATATGAATATTGAAAATGAGCTTGATGACATAAATATCAAGGAAACAGCAAATGTCAGAACAATAAGGAAGATGGTATCATCTCACATTATACAACAATTTCCCTGAGACTCGATCATCTCCGGAGATCTGCAAGTGGAAAAAAATTGTCCGCTCAGAAGTAATGGCAGAAAAATCAATTTGAAAGTTAAAACCTAAAGAAGATTAATGCTGTGTCCTAACAAGCAAACAAGCTTAAAGCAACTGACGACAATGTATATCAGCCATTCACATGCAAATGTTGTCATCTTTCACATGCATGTTGGTGTTAAATAAATAAGGTGGCATCTTAAGTAACAGAATAGAACACTTACAATTGACCAAGGTTAGCTAGATCGAAATCAGGGGCTAGTTCATGCACAATGTCATTTGGTGGTTGACCACAATCCTGCATTTTCTGCATTATCTCGACAATCTTTGTAAAGTTACCAGGATCATTCTCGTAAACCTGATTTATTTCTTTAATAAGTTCATACTGGTGGGAATAGCGATCAAATTCTTCTTTGCTTAAATTGTCTTTGTGCTCTTCCAACCATTTAGGATATCTCTCCTCGATTTCTTTCATAGGTCCATGAAGAATCTCCTTTGATAAAAGCTGTTGCATCATGGTTTCTACAATTGACTCCATGTCCTGGAGGTAAGCACAAGGAACACCTATCATAAGCCTTCAAAAAGAGCAGGACAGTATGTGACACAGTTACAATAATTAAATGGACAAACAGGAAATCAGCATATACTAAAATGAAGGGGGGGGGGGTTGGGGAACACCTGTATCTGCACATTCAGATAATGTCTGCTTAAAGAGTCAAAATGGATGAATATTTTCATAGTTCAATTCTACCTTTTCCCCTTTTAACCTAGCGGTGTTATTGTCTGAAAATATTTTGATTGTTTTGAGTGATTCTTCAAATCTATATTATGAAAATTAGAGGAAAAGTGTTATTATAAATAACATAATTAGATTTCTTTGATCAGAGCAGCATTGCAGATTACACTGTCCCTACTAATTCTCTATCTAGTCCTTTGTAGAGACAAGGATTCTAAACATGAGGACACATTATCAATCATTACAGGTTGAATGCATGTTTCACACCTAACTTTTTCACAAACCCTTGCTCTGATTCATAACTTACGATGCTATGTCAAGTTAGGTAGACATCAAGTGGAGATAAAGTTTATATGGTAGTGGTAGTCTCTACCTCAAATGGCATTCTGTTTCACAAACTAAATAATGTGTATAATGTAATGTGTGACAATTTTGCAGCATCAATTGATAAAATCAGCATGAAGCTAGTTGTGCCCTCAGAATGAGATTAAGGTGTATTACTGCAAGAAGATCTTGAAAACCATATGTAAAAGAATTAGCAGAAGCCAACCAGAACCGTGGCTCAACTCATAAAAATTACATTTGATGGCCTTTCTTTCTTTCTTTCAAGGGGAAAGAGAGGGGATCCACAATACCTATCAAATCAGGATTCCAGCACCCTTCTTGTGACCAGTGGCCAACATTCTGTCCCTTTCTAATTATCAAGCAAATCTTTACTAGTTCCAATTTCTGTGTCATTGTGCTTAATGTGACAAAAATGTGCCACGCAAATTTATGCAGACAAGGTGCTCTTCAAACACATTGTCTCCAAGGTGGGTTAT
>JBAMMX010000008.1:19467674-19485174 GCA_037126225.1 Dillenia turbinata | reverse complement strand
TTTTAAATTTTTTTATAATATTATTTTATTATTTAAAAAATCTAATTTATTAAATTAACAAATTAAATAAAAATTTAGAAAATAAATAATAAAATTAAAATATTTTAATAATAAGAATTTGTAAACAAATATTTTACAATATAATTTATTTTAATTTTTGCTTTTATAAAAATATTTTAATTTTATTATTTATTTTACAAATTTTTATTTGTAATTTATTTTATAATATTATTTTATTATTTAAATAATGTAATTTAATAAATTAACAAATTAAATTAAAAAATTTGTAAAATAAATAATACATTAAAATAAATTATATTATAAACAATGAGAATGAAAATATTTAAAATGAGAATAAAAATATTAAAATAATATAATATCAAAAATATATAATATTAAATATTAAATAATATAATATAAATATTAAAATAATATTAAATTTAATAAAATATTTATTATATAATTTAATAATATTAAAATGTTATAATAATATTATATTATATTATATAATAATATATTTTTAATATTATGTCATATTATTTTACAAATTTTTTATATTAATTTGTTAATATTATTTAATATTATATTATTTTAATATTAAAATATTATTTTAAAATAAATTTTAAATCTCATTGTTTACAATATAATTTATTTGAATTTATATATTTTTGATATTATATTATTTTAATATTTTTATTCTCATTTTAAATATTTTCATTCTCATTGTTTATAATATAATTTATTTTAATGTATTATTTATTTTTCAAATTTTTATTTAATTTTTTAATTTAATAAATTAGATTTTTTAAATGATAAAATAATATTATAAAATAAATTACAAAAAAAATTGTAAGATAAATAATAAAATTAAAATATTTAAAAAATAAATTTTAATTATTCAAAGTGTAAGATAAATAATAAAATTAAAATATTTTTATAAAAGCAAAAATTAAAATAAATTATATTATAAATTATGGAAGTCGATTTTTAAGATATTGATTTTGAATTATTTTTTAAATAATAGTTTATATTTGAAAACTATTGAAGTTGACATTTATCTAAATAACCAAGATCGTATATAGGCACCACCTGACAATTTGGAATTCAGAACTTCTCCTGATTGTTGACATTTATTTACTCACCATACCCTCACCCGCGCTGGAAAGGTTCTCCGTCTCCCTTTTTTTGACTTCCAATTCCAACATTTTGCCTTGCCCTTCCATTTTTCTAACCAACATTCTTTTTTAATGAATTTACAAAAATCATAAAAATATATATATTAATTAAAATTTAAATATTTTAATCTTAAAAAAATTAAATAAATATTCTTTACCACTTGGATATTCTTACAAGAACTACCGACCGCATTTCGTTTTCTTTTTCTCTCGATTAAGAAAAGGTTATAATATAGTTATTTTATTACATACCTTATAAAATAAATGACTTGGATTACAACTATTATTTCAAATATAAATATGCAGTTAGTCCTATTAAAATATAAAGATTCTAATATTGATCAATAAAAATTAAAATTTCTTTGAATACATAAATTTATAATCACATAAAATTATTAAAATCTATAAAATTATTAAATTTTTTTCTCGATGATAAATAGAAACTAGTGTTAATACTAAATTATCATGTATAATAAAACAATGAAGGAAAAAAATAAAAATTATATAATTAAAAAACTCAGTATTAATCCATATTTTATTTTTTTTAGTATGTAGTCAAGTAGAATCAAATTAGAAAAGAAATGATAGAAATGGATAGATTCTATCACTTGAATTGTCACTGAAACACTATTAATCTATATGCCTATATGTAAGAATGGAAATAGTCTTACCAGGTTCACTAAAAATGAAGGGAAAAAAAATGTTATTTCCTTAAATTGGGGGGTGGGGGAAGGATCTCTTGCTTAGTAATTTGGGGATGTTAAATGTAATCTAATACAGAAGATAACACTAGCACATTCTGGGCAAGCAGTACTATTTCAACATCCTCCACATGTCCCTATTCATAGGGACACCAAAACATTCACAAGATAAACAAATCTGTAGTAATTTTTTAACCTATGCCGACTGCATCTGCATTACGAACAGAAGATTTGGCATGGAGAATGTACAGGAATTATATATTTGGGAGTTCCTTCTCCCAAATATTCTATTTAAATAACTCTAATATACAACTGTTTGCATATTGTACCCCTTTTGACATGGCCAATTATAATATATTTTGAAAGCTGGGCTTCAAAGTCTCTTGGCAGACGTCTTAACATTATTGAAACGTGGTCCGTGTGCGAGATGACATGCACAAATGCAGAAATGATCTAAATTTTAAGAAAAACCGAATAAAAAGGAAAAAAGCCAGCATCAAAAGTGACAAGGACACCAGCAAGTTTTGACCAAAAATAATGAATCATGGTCTACGGCACGCCACTGGGGATGCCTGGACCGTCCCTTTGTCGAAGCTGACCTATACCTCACGGCCTTGTGTTGGAGCTCTGCCATTTGACCCCCCCCCCCCCAAAAAAAGAAAACCTTCGGAGACCGGCATTGGCTTCAGATTTGGCAACTATGTTAGACTTCCAATGTACAGGGAAGCCAAACTATGACCGATCTTTTTTGGGTGTTGTTAGAAAAAGCAAGATAAAGTAGAAAAATTGAGAGATTAAAGAAAAACAGACTAAGAGAAAATGAATTATGTATTGTGTATTCAATAGGTTATACAATAATCTTATTTATAGGGTGATTCCATGAGACTAAACTCTAGAAATATAAAAGGTAAAAATAAATAGAATATTTACAAAATTGGTAAAAATAAACTAAATAGTTACAGTGTTGGAATTTTAAAAAGTCAATATTCTATTATTTCTTCAATTTGGAAATCTCCAAGATTTATTCTCAAGATTTCTTCAATTTAGGAATTGTCAATATTTTTTACACCCCCCTCAAACTCAAGATAGGTGCAGAGAAGTCCTCTTGAGTTTGTGTAGTAGGTTATCATGATGTCCAGGAAGATAAGTTTTGGTAAGAAGATCAGTAAGTTGGTCGACAGAGTGAAGAAAAAATATTTAAAAATCACCATTAGTTATATGTTGACGAATAAAGTGACAATCAATCTCAATGTATTTAGTTCGTTCATGAAAGATATCATTATGAGTAATCTGAATTGCACTATGATTATCACAATATAGAGGAGTTGGAGAAGAAGTAGGTATACCAAGATCACAAAGAAGCCTTTGAAGCCATAATAATTCTGCAGAGTTCCCAGTGGTGCAGGAGTTCCCAGATGTATTTCCCAAGGAGCTACCCGAACTACCACCAGTTCGGGAGTTTGATTTCGAGATTGATCTAACTCCAGGGACTACTCCCATATCTATTCCGTCATACAGAATGACGCTAGCTGAGTTTAGAGAGCTCAAGGTCTAGTTGCAGGAGTTGTTGGATAAGGGTTTTATCCGTCCAAGCACTTCACCTTGGGGTGCTCCGGTGTTGTTCGTGAAGAAGAAGGACAGGACCCTACGGTTGTGCGTAGATTATCGGCAGTTGGACAAGGTTACCATCAAGAACCGATATCCACTGCCGCGCATTGATGACTTATTTGATCAGCTCCAGGGTGCGAGGGTTTTCTCGAAGATCGACCTTCGATCTGGCTATCATCAATTGCGGATCAGGGCTCAGGATGTGCCCAAGACTGCATTCCACGCCCGCTATGGACACTACGAGTTCTTGGTTATGCCGTTTGGGCTAACCAACGCACCAGCTGCCTTTATGGATCTGATGAACCTGGTGTTCCATGACTTTCTGGATCAATTCGTCATTATATTTATTGACGACGTCCTTGTATACTCGCGGAGCGATGAGGAGCATGCACAACACCTTAGGGTGGTCTTGCAGATTCTCTGCGAGCGATGGTTGTATGCCAAATTTACTAAGTGCGAATTTTGGCTGAGACAAATTGGTTTTCTTGGCCATATTGTTTCTGCGATGAGTATTTATATTGATTCGCAGAAGGTTGAGGCCATACTGAGGTGGGAGCAGCGGCAGACAGTGACCGGGGCTCGGAGCTTCCTTGGTCTAGCAGGGTATTACCGGCAGTTCGTAGAGGAATTCTCACGGACTGCTACTCCACTTTCCAGACTGACGTGGAAGGACATCAAGTTCATTTGGGACGATCATTATGAGGGGAGCTTTCAGGAGCTCAAACAACGACTGACGTCGGCACCAGTTTTAGCTCTCCCCACTAGCAGTCGAGAGTATGTTGTGTACAGCGATGCCAGCAGGTAGGGATTGGGCTGCGTTTTGATGCAGGATGGTCGGGTGATTGCTTATACTTCTCGACAGTTGAAGAAGCATGAGTTGAACTACCATACTCATGATTTGGAGTTGGCAGCCATAGTCTTTGCATTAAAAATATGGCGGCATTATCTTTATGGAGTAACCTGCAGGGTCTTCACTGATCACAAGAGTCTGAAATATTTGTTCACTCAGAGGGAGTTGAACCTCAGGCAGAGGCAATGGTTAGAGTTACTGAAGGACTATGATTTGATTATTGATTATCACTCGGGCAAGGCAAACGTTGTGGCAGACGCCTTGAGCCAGAAGTCATCTTCAGCTCCTTCTTCTCAGACAATAGAGAGAGCGTATGTCTCTTACTTGGTGGGACTCCGTGCTTTAGGAGTCAGTTTGGCTAGCGACAATCAGGGAGCACTGTGAGCCAGGTTCGAGGTGCGACCAACGTTACTCGATCGCATTAGGGAGCTTCAGGGATCTGTTGAGGAACTCCGAGGTATTCACGATAGGATCCGCAGTGGAGAGGGTGGAGACTTCCGAGCCCGTGATGATGGACTCATGGTATTTCGAGACAGGGTGTGCGTCCCAGCCGATGCTGATCTTCGGCGAGCCATCCTTGAGGCGGCTCATTCTTCAGCATATGCTATGCATCCTGGGGGTACAAAGATGTACTGAACCATCAGAAGTAGCCATTGGTGGTTAGGTATGAAGTGGGAGATAGCAGAGTTTGTAGCTCGATGCTTGGTATGTCAGCAGGTGAAGGCCGAGCATCAGAGACCAGCAGACAAGTTACAGCCTCTTCCCATTCCTGAGTGGAAATAAGAGCATATTACTATGGACTTCGTGATGGGATTGCCGCGGACTTCTGCACAGCACGATGTGATTTGGGTGATTATTGATCGACTCACCAAATCTGCATATTTTATCCTCATCCGCAGTGATCACTCATTGGAGGCGTTGGCACGCCTTTATATTGACACCATTATTCGATTGCACGGGGTACCCGTGTCGATTGTTTCAGACTGAGACCCCAGGTTCACGTCTAGGTTTTGACCCCGGTTGCAGGAGGCATTGGGCACTAGACTGAACTTCAGCACAGCTTATCATTCTCAGACTGATGGACAATCGGAGAGGACCATACAAACGCTCGAGGATATATTGAGAGCTTGCGTGATAGATTTTCATGGTAGTTGGGATTGACATTTGCCATTAGTGAATTTTGCTTATAACAACAGCTACCAGGCGAGCAGTGGGATGCCGCTGTATGAGGCTTTGTATGGGAGGACATGCAGGACTCCTCTGTGTTGGGACGAGGTAGGTGAGGGGCGACTCAGAAGCGTTGAGCTTGTTGAGGAGACGAAGGAGAAGGTGAGGATCATCCGCGAGAAGATGAAGGCTAATCAGGATCGGCAGAAGACGTATGCGGATCGGAGGCGGAGACCTCTTGAGTTCGAGGTTGGAGACATGGTATTTTTGTGGATCTTGCCCTAGAAAGGGGTGATTCGGTTTAGGCAGCGGAGCATGTTGAGCCCCAGGTATGTTGGGTCATTCCGTATCCTTGAAAGAATCGGGAGTGTGGCGTATAGATTGGAGCTGCCTGAGGAGTTGTCACGCATATATGATGTCTTCCATGTCTCAGTACTTAGGAAGTATATGCTGGATCCTTCCCATGTACTAGAGCCCCCACCAGTTAAGCTGCGGGAGGATTTGAGCTTACCTGTTCAGCCCGTGACCATCCTTGACCACCAGATTAGGAGACTGCGAACAAGAAAGTCCCGTTAGTTCATGTTTTTGTGACGGAGCGACTAGATCGAGGAGGAGACCTAGGAGCCTGAGGAGATTATGAGGGGACAGTACCCTCAGTTATTCACTGTGTAGTTTTCCTTTCCCTATAAGGTTTTCTTTTAGTTTCGGGAACGAAACTGATTTTTAGGGGGTTAGGAAAATGTAACACCGACCCTCGGTGTATCCTATAGTGTATTCCAGTTTATATATATATATATATATATATATATATATATATATATATATATATATATATATGATGTTTCCACGACTACGTTTATGAATTTTCAATAAGAAAATTTTGTCCCGATTGTCGGTAATGGTAAATATTTTCGAAAATGACCACAAATGGTCCTATGATGATAATAAAGGGATTTGGAGATTGTAGAAATTTTTAAATTTGATGAATATAAATTTCTAGAGTTAAATCGGCAAAACCCCAGAAATTGTCGGTAAAATGCAAATTTGGGTCAGTTTGACTCAAAGAGACTCAATAACCTTAATTTTACATTAAATAAATTTAATTAGGTTTAGAATAAGATTTTGGGTCTAGTGTGTAATTATGATAATTTTTGGGGGTCAAATTAGACTTTTTATAAATCAAAAGACTTGTTAGTAATTAACAAAAACTTAAAAGAAAATGTGACAAATGTATTTCTTTAAACAATAAATTAAACAAATGTGAGAATGAGGAGGACAAGTGTTGACCGAAATTGAGAGGAGAAAGGAAATGTGGGCCAATGAGAACACATGCACATAAAAACCAATCAAAACACATGCAAATTGACAAAATGATCTTATGGCTTAGATTAAATTTGAGACTTGATCCTAGGGCGGTGAGTTAATAACACAAGTATAAAGGAAGAAGACCTTAGAATGCTTGTTCATTCTTCCCAAACCGTGAGAACAAGGTGAGAAGCAAGAGAGGAGATCTTAGAATTTCAGCAACCCTTCTTCAAGCTTCCTTAGGTAAGAACATGTTCTTTCTTCATTTTCTTTAAAACATGTCAATTTAAGCCAAGCTAAGCCTTGTCTCATGATTTTAAGGAAGGCCGAATCAAGTTACAAAGAAGGAAGAAAGGGCCTTTGAGGTGAAGATTTGTAGACTTAAAATTCCAAACTTTAGGTAAAGAGATTTCTGTCCAGTTTTAGATTCTGTTCTTAGTTCTGTCTGTGAATTTGCCTTTGTTTTAAGGTGTCTTACAATCTGAAATTGAAGATGCTCTAGTTAAGTAAATTGTAGATCTAGATCTTATCTTTCCAATGAGATAAGAACCACCTTAAGCTGATACCTGTGCCAAAGGTTATGACATTTTTCTTGAAACACGACAGAAAGTTATCCTGTTTTGAATCATGAAAATAGTGTGTAAAAAACAAAAAAAACGACCCATTTCCAGTCCTATTTTAGAGAAACTCAAAACATAAAAGTTGTAGGTATCACCCTTGTCTACAAAATATAAAAATTTCAACCAATTCTCACAAGAGAATCAAAAGTTATACCATTTTTCCTAAAGAAGTTTTGATAGAAACCCTGTTTCCAATTGAAACCTGACTGTTCTGATCATGATTTATTTCAACCCATTTCTCGGCATAATTGAGTGAAACTCAAAACATGAAAGTTGTAGATCTATGTCTTAGGTATAACATGTTTATATTTCATTAAGTTTGGATGAGTATGGTGAATGTTATGGTTTCTGCACAAAAATAGAACAGGATCTGAATATAGAACACGACAGAAACAAAATGAGTATTTTTGGAAATTCTGTGATGAGATTTTGAGAAAATGTATAACATGAAAGTTATAGGGCACAAAATTGCCTACAACATATCAAAATTTCGCTTGAATTGGAGTTGTGTGAAAAGAGCTAAGTCATTTCTACCAGGACAGGACATAATGGACTGATTTGAGCACTGTGCACGGCCTGGCTGGTGCGATGCGTGCTGGAGATGGGCCGGCATGGGCACGGTGTACACGGAATGTTCGAGCAGTGACTTTTGACCAGACCAAACTTTGGAAAATTGAATATTTTGTTATAAAAACACTTGCGGATTAATTAGAATACCCTAGAACTTTGCCCTAAACTTAAAAATCATTGAAGTAACATTTTAACACATTTATGTTCAATTTAGTAACATATACACATGAATGAATGTTGTAGTGGCACTTTTGAGTGATCTAGCAAAGGATTCCTTCGCGACGTGGCATTTTGGGGAGTGAGCTACCCTCTCCCATAGGTGAGTGGGACTTTGACATCTACTATTGATTGACAAATCATGTTTTACCGATTTTTAAACGACATGATTTCTATATGTATGAAAACTGAATTTTTGGATTTTAATAAGTGTATGTATATATTTTTGTGACCATTGGAGTGTTCCAACTGCTGATTTTATTGATATGCATCCATGAGTTTGATAATTGGATATTGTGCCACCTTTCGTTGACATATTAATATGTTTTAATGCTTCCACTTGTATTAACACATGGTTTTGAATGAATTTACATGTGCTATTTGGGCTGTACGCCTGGCTGACGTTATGATACGATGCATGGGGCTGTATGCCCGGCCGACGTGATGATGTGATGCATGGGGCTACATGCCCGGCCGACTTGATGATATTATGATATGCTTCCTATAGCATTCCGTAGCTACGAAGGACATTTGGTAGAGACACCCCTTGTACCCGGACACGTTTCGGTCAGAGGTATCCACCAAACTGTCATGTGTATGGTTGTCCCAGGTTGACCCTCATCGGGGAGGATGCGAATTTACCTCTATCTAGCACTGGGCGGGGCACCATACACGACCGACTATTTATAGGTATATATATATTATTATTATTATTATTTATAGGCTAGTTGGAGTAGTCTGTGGCCAACATTGGGATAGAGAGCCATTATTTGATATTTGCATTGTGAAAACCCCTAATGCGCCCGTCCTTGGTCGAGGTAGACCATTGCCGGGGTTGTTTGTTCGGCCGGCTCTACTTATGCAACTTGATACATGGATGGATGCATATATATATTATTTTCTGATGTGTGCCTTGAGTTATGTAAAACTGCACGCTGTTTTTTGCACACTTGATATTGTATTACATGTTTTGACACTCCAAGTTCACACTTGATATTAATAGCACGATATCAATCCCCTCACTTGCTGAGTATCCTCCCATAGATACTTACCATTCACTTTTCCTTTCAGAGGTATAGTTTTGGATCGAGGGAGTGGTAGAGACTTGATTTCGTTGGACTTATATTGGAGATTGGGTTGGGGTATAGTTATCCGTTTCATCCGTTATATTCAATTTGAGGTTATCGTATTATTTTGGAGTATTTAGTTTGACCATTGTACTTATTTGCCTTGGGATGACTGCATATCACTATTGGCACATATAAATGGTAACTCTCATCTTGTGATTACATATTCATGCATTTGAAACACAATGAGATATTTTACTTTTATTACTTGGGAATTCATGTGATTTTGTAAACTGATTTGGACATATGTGTTTTTATCCTTACGGTGTCTAGATGTCTCGGAGGGTTATGCCCATGCATTGAGGTGTCACGACGGTTGCTCACGTGCTGGGCCCGGGGGTAGGTCGGGGCATGACAAGAGTGAATAAGATCAAAGGGAGCACTAGAAATAGAATCATTTGTATTAAAGGATAAGACATGTTGTTTTGCAGTTTGACATGAAATACATTGAAGAGATTCATCAGTAACAGAACCTAGTGAACTCCAAGAAATCAAAGAACAGAGTTTATTAAGAGATAGATGCCCAGACAAACATGCCATAAGTGAAAGGAGGAAAGAACAGTGGCAGCATAGCAGAGTGAGGAACGACTAATGGGAATGTGAAGAGAAGTGAGCTCGTATAGACGTCCAATCTTATGGCCTGTCCCAAAGATCTTTCCTGTCTGAGGATCCTACACATAACATCCAATAAAAGTGAATATTATGTCAAATCTAAGTTTACATAATTGACCAACAGAGATAAGATTTAAGGTAAGTGTAGAGACAAAGAATGTATCTGGTAAATCTAAAAAGGAGTTAGAAAGACGACCAATATGAGTGGCTGACATGGTAGAGCCATCAGCTGTATGAATCATAGATGGTGTAATAGGAGTGGATAAATAAGTAAAAGAATGAGAATTATGGGTCATATGGTTAGAGCAAGCATAGTCAAAAAACCAAGAAAAGATATCTGATACGGTAGAAAGTGCAGTATGGTTGTGATTATTAGAAAAAAGAACTTATTATAAAAGGGTTTGAAAATCACAAAGAGATATTGTAAATTGAGAAGAAGAGGTGGTAGTAGCAGAATCCTCAATAGCAGTAACAGCAGAAGATTGTGAGATATGTCGGAAACCTGTACCAGAACGATTTTCGGATTGAATGACCTTCTTTGGGCAATTTTCAATAAGATGACATTTTTTTTTGCAATTTCTACATTCAATCATAGGATTAGCAAGGCATCGACTAGAAATGTGTCCTCGCTTCTTACAGAGTCTACATTCAATAGTGGGACAATTAGGAAGGATATGACCTAACTTCTGACAGTTGGGACAGAAATTTGGAAATTTTGGTCCTCGAGTAGTGGTGGCCAATACAACGTCACCATATTGAGGTTTGAGTAGTCCCAGATAAGTCTCCTCTGTTATCAACTCAGAAACTGTAGTTTCAATAGTAGGGAGAGGATGTCGATGAAGCAGAGAAGCTCTAACAGGCTCAAAATCTGATGTTAGAGCCATAAGAAATTGGACCAGACGTCCTTGGTCTCGATATATTGCATATTTACTGGCGTCAGTTGTACATTGTCAATGAGGTTCAGAGAGAGCAAGTTGATCCCATATTGACTGTATACAGGCAAGAAAATCATTGATTGACTGACCTCGTTCTTGTCGCAAAGAGTGGAGTTCAGTGAGCAATTGATAGTGATGAACAATCTCTGATGTAGTATAGCGATTTGTAAGAAGATCCCAAACTTCTTTAGCCGTCTCAAAATGACTAAATTGCAAATGAATAGAAGATACAGTCGTATTACGAAACCAAGTAAGAATTTGGTGATTTTTGCTATCCCAATCTTCAAGACGGTTAGCAAAATCACCATCCAATTCGTCATCGAATTTTATAGGTAATTTGATATTTCCTGTAACATAACGCCATAGCCTCATTCCCTTAAGGAAGCTTCTTATCCCTTGAAACCAGACCTGATAGTTATATCCATCAAGTATAAGTGATATAGGTTGAGAAATATCTAATTTCTCCATAATTAGACAAAAAAGAAAGTGTCTAATTGATGAGGAAAAAATAAAATAAAATCAGATCGAACACCTAGTGCTCTGATACCATATTAGAAAAAATAAGATAAATCAGAAAAACTGGGAAAATAAAGAAAAACAGACTAAGAGAAAATTGTTTATGTATTATGTATTCAATAGGTTATATAATAACTCTATTTATATGGTGATTCCATGAGACTAAACCCTAAAAATGTAAAAGGTAAAAATAAATATTTACAAGATTGGTAAGAATAAACTAAATAATTATAGTGTTGAAATTTTAGAAAGTCAATATTCTGAGATTTCTTCAATTTGAAAATCTTCAAGATTTATTTCCAAGGTTTGCAATATTTATTCCCAAAATTTTTTTAAAATTTCTTCAATTTAGGAATTATCAATATTCTTCACGGATATAAATTCACACATTTTACAATGGCTTTGTCATATAGATATTTATATATCTGGAGGCATATGTACAACAAAAGAGAAAAATCTTTCTCCAAACATGGAACTCAACAAAGGCATTCCACAAAAAAGATGGAGAAGATACAATCTCCATTGGTGTAAGCAAATTTTTAAGGATCGTGTTTCAGCAGCCTCGACAGTAGTCTTAAGATTCAGTGATGTTGTAGTATAGTGGGGATAAACTGCCATCAAATTTGGATACCAGTTGACGTGGATGTAAACCGCAATAGCGTCTTCCCAACCTTGCAATGCATATGTCGATGACTTTCTTGAACTTGGAATCTTCTTGGATGAGTGGTTGCACTACAAACTCAGCCATAGGCATCCACTGTATAATGCCAGTGCAAACAACAATTTAATTCGGGATCTAAGGTTACTAGGAAAAGCCAAAAGTATACTCTTGCTGGTGAGGTGTACTTACCTTCGCCCGCCTGAATTTCAACAACATCCACCTTTATCTGAGATGATAGGGGTCTTAACATGCAAACAAAGAACAGGTCTGACTTCTGGAAAGCTACATTATGAGCATGCCTGGAAGAAAATATGTTCTGAGTAAATAAGAAACTTGGGAACGAAAAGAAATTTATAGGTCAAATGAAGTGAAAATACTTGGATTTGAGAATGCTTTTGACATGTTAGGCAGAAGTCCTACCTTCAAATGTAACAGTGATGCAGTATAAGGTTATTATAAAATTGAATATCAGGTACCTCTACTAGATACTGTCCACATTTCTGTCCAGGTGAAAACCCCAAAAAGGCTAAAACCATGTTACTTGTCTGGTTCATCCAAACAAGAAGATGTGAATGTAAAATCAATCGCTTAATTAGCTATGTGTTTTCTGGAAACTACACAACTTAGGATATAGCAAGCCCAGAATGACGATTTCAGAAGCTACAAGGAGAGACCATTAAGTCTTGTTCTTTAAGAACATCAAGGCATCTCTTCACTTCTTTGACATGTCTAAATTCTTATCATTTAAATTCCTATAAGCATGCTTAGAACTTTAATCTTACCTGAAAGCAATTACTTCAACAAATTCGGTATCAATCTGCATTGAGAAAAAGCTAGTTTCAGTTAAAATTCTTGATTGAACATTGTACGCATTCAGGGAAAGAGTATGTGGAGTGGAATGTTTCTTTTACACCAGTTTCCTCCCTGACTTCTCGTAATTACCAATAAAATAAATAAATAAATTAAGGTCACAGAGGTCCCTCCGGGTATCATCCCAAATCTTTCAATCCCCCCAACCGCGCTGCAACCCCCCCCCCCCCCAAAGAAAAAGGGAAAAAAGAATGTATAACATACCTCATGAATATAACCGGTTGGTATTGTTACGAAAATAGCGTGTGAACGATTGTACTAATAAATTACCCGGAATATATTTTCCAAAAGGGTAATTTAATAGCACAATATATCACTACAACTATACCTAACAACAATTATTAAATAAAAAAGAACACCAGAATTTAACGAGGTTCGGCCAAATATGCCTACATCCTCGGACACTACTAGAATAATATTTCACTAATAAACTTGAAATATTACAAGAGAGAGAAAGAGAAAATTGGCCTAAGATATGAACTTGCCAATTTTGGGATATCCTACAAGGCATGGGGAAGGATCTATTTATAAGGTAAAAACTCACCTCATCCCTCACTTGCCAACCAATGTGGGATTCTTTCCTCTAGTTTTTTTTTGCCACAACCAACAAATCTCCACCTTGGCAAAAAACTTTACAACTCTCTCATACAATTTTAGTAGAGTCTGCAATTTTCAATTGTTGATGTGGAAGCGACAACAACCAGCCGGTAGTCTAATGGTCCTCCTTCCCTTTCTTCGTGCAATTGATTCATGTTGTTGTGGAGGTACCTGAGTCTGAATCTCATCTATTTCTGACTCCTTTTCTACTATAGGAGAGTCACCATCATTTTCTTCATTTGCAGGGATAATTCTATTTTTTTCAAACTCCACCTGTTTGGGAGTCCCATCTGAGTGAACATAATCCAACATACCTTTAGTATTATGGACTCTTGTGCCAAATTTCACCCTCGTTTGCATCCCTTTTACATAACGCTCACAAATATCTGATTTGCAAGCTCGAACTTCTTTCAATAATCCTTGATCTGTCTGAAATTTCAAGGATTTTTTCCCAACATGCCCACTTCACCACTATAACCTGGTTGCTTCTATCTCCCGATTATTAGTTGAAGCTGCTAATGCTGTTGTCGTCCCAACAACTGTACTACCCATAAAGTAGTACACATTGTTATTTTTCCGAATTCCCTTCAATACTGTGAGTGCACCAGAGATTATCTTCATTACTCCATCTTTTATCTTCACATTAAATCCTTTTGATTCTAAGGATCCGATGGAGATGAGATTCTTCTTCAAATCCGGTACATATCGAACACATGTTAAAGTTCTGATAGATCCATCCTGATTTCTCAAGCGAATTGAACCAATCCCATGTGTGGAGAGAGGGACATTGTTTGCTGTGTACACCATTCCCCCTTTCTGTTCTTTGAAGTCAAAGAACCATTCTCGATTGTGGGACATATGGTGGCTACAAGATGAATCTAACAACCACGTATTAGAACGGTTAGTTGATGATGCAACAGCAAGTGTGAGGTCTGAGTCTGCATCATCATATTCAGCTACAATTGAATCTGCGATAGCCTTCCCTTTGTCAGGTTTGCTTTTATTATCCAATTTTGGACAATCTTTCTTCCAGTGCCCTTTTTCATGACAAAAGGCACATTCATCTTTCTTTGGTTTGGATCTTGACTTTGATCCCCCTTTCATCCCTTTATTCTGGCTCTGCAAACATCTTTTGACAACTAAGACTTCTGCTTCTTCACCAAAGTTTTCTTGCTTTTCTTTCTTTCTTAGTTCATAACTGTATAAGGCAACAGTTACTTCATTAAGAGAGACATCAGCTTTCCCATGAAGAAGAGTAGTTTCACGATATTCAAATTTGTCAGGAAGGGATCCCAACAACATTAGAGCCAGATCCTCATCTTTGAAAGTCTCGTCCATATTCATCAGATCAGTAACCAGTTGATTAAAACTAGTGATGTGATCATTCATAGTGGTACCTGGAACATAATTGAAGCGAAACAGTCTCTTTTTCATATAGAGCTTGTTTTGACTGTTTTTTTTCAAGAATTTTTCTTCCATTGCTTTCCACAATTTACTTGTAGAAGTTTGTTTTGAAAAAGCATACTTCTGCTCTCTGGAAAGACATGATCGAATCGTACCACATGTCAATCTGTTCATCGTCTGCCAATCTTTCTCTCCAACATCATCTGGTTTCTTTTCTTCAATAGCAAGGTCTAGACCCTGTTGGAAAAGGATATCTAGAACCTCACTCTGCCACATGCCGAAATGACCGGTTCCATAAAAAATCTCCACTGTAAATCTGGCATTTGTCAATGCAGTTCTTGCCAAGATTGATGATGACGACATGGATGATTTTGCGCTGTCTGCCATTTCTGCCACTCGTACTATTTAATAGCTGCTGATGCAAAATGCTGATAGCCCCAAGAAAATCTTTTCTGATGTGGAAGATCAGATAAAACTGCAACCACAGAGCATACTAGGATCAACCGGGCTCAATGCCGATAACCCCAAGAGAATCTTTTCTGATGTGGAAGATCAGACAAAACTGCAACCACAGAGCATACTAAGATAAACCGGGCTCTGATACCAATTGTTGCGGAAATAGCGTGTGAACGATTGTACTAATAAATTACCCGGAATATATTTCCCAAAAGGGTAATTTAATAGCACAATATATCACTACAACTATACCTAACAACAACTATTAAATAAAAAAGAACACTAGAATTTAACGATGTTCGGCCAAATATGCCTACGTCCTCAGACACTACTAGAATAATATTTCACTAATAAACTTGAAATATTACAAGAGAGAGAAAGAGAAAATTGGCCTAAGATATAAACTTGCCAATTTTGGGATATCCTACAAGGCATGGGGAATGATCTATTTATAAGGTAAAAACTCACCTCATCCCTCACTTGCCAACCAATGTGGGATTCTTTCCTCAAGTTTTTTTTTGCCACAACCAACAGGTACTTTCCACAGTCCAACCCGTTCAGGAGGACAGTATTTCTCTTGTACCACAAGAACCTGCAGGCACTTGAGAGAACTAGTCTCAGTAGACAGAAGGGGCTTTTCAATGTCTCAATATATTTTGTAGGAATGGATAATCTTAGAACCGTCAAAAGATTGCTTCCTTAGAGGCTTTTTCCTCCTTACATGTGGACAACTTATTGCAGAAAGATTATATCTGAGGTAGGTTAATAGTAGAGGGATCATGGTGATTGACTCGCACCTCATCATGATGGCAAGTTTGACACAACAATGGAACAATTTGAACAATAAGAAGATTTTCAGTCGTGAATTGACTCTTCAATGATAGTTTACCGGTTGAACCCTACAAATATCTGGCCATAATTTCTGTTGCATAGAAATCTATGATGAAAGGCTAAGACTTATGTAACAGATCACATGGATCTCAAACACAAAGCAGGTGAACGTAACCAACTTCCTCCTGCTATTAGATCTACGTAGTATAGACTGGTTAAGACTTATGCAAATATTTTCTAGGACTTCCTTGACAATAATAACGCAGCAGCAAACCAGAGAAATAACAAAATCAGGAGGAACAACAACAAAGAGCTTTGGTTAGATTGCATCATAGGAAATATTCGTCCCACTTTACTGTCTGGCTTCAAGGCATGACATGGCCCTCATCTAGTACAAGAGTACCTCATTTTTGTCATTGATCACGAACCCCGCAACACCTACTTGGTGTGATGCATTAGCAGGAAGCAAACAAGACCCTTCAGGAATCCAATATGTCAACATCATGTATCCTCGCTCTGCATGGTGGTATTCAAAACCTTCCTGCAAAAATAAATAAATCCTGATATTAAGCAACAGGTCCATATCTAAAATTGCAAAGCCAAGTAATTATCAGATATCGTTTTGTATCTTAGTTTCCACACTTTATTCCTCTGCATTATCAAGGAGGTTTACTCACACAACTGAATTTTCTCCTCAAAATTTCATAAACAGGTTACTTTCCTTCACTGCAATAGGTACAAGGGCAGATAGTTCCCGTGGTAGCTTAAGCCAAACTACTCTCTTCCCCTGCAATTGAATGGCAACAAGATTATGAATGCCCATGTTATAATAGTCTTGCTAGCCCCATTTGAAAAGCGACAAATTTTCCCAAAACTTGCCAATCAGGAAGAAAGCCAATCGATAGAAGAGTTGGCCCCCTCATATGCATATTGCAGTTATTAGCATGGTTTGCAACTTGCAAGTGTTAAGTGGTGAAGGTGATCAAAGCACAGTGCTTATATGTACCTGTTTTTTCCAGTGAGAAAGAAAGGAATGCAGCATAGAAGCAAACTTAGTCAATTTTCACGAATTCAACAACATGAAAATTGCATTACCCATTTCACTAAATTTCACAAACTTAAAGATCCTTTTCCCGAAGAAAAAAAAAAGTCTTAACTACTTCGTCCGTTCGTGCCAAGGCAAGGAAAGAAGTCCAATAGCGGAATGAAAAGCAACTTCTTATTTGATCATACAACAATGCATAAAGGAACATGTGACCAAAAGAAAACAAGAAAATTT